>CAEFZY010046157.1:0-31545 GCA_903066815.1 Brachyrhaphis roseni
TATACTATTTTTGTGACCATTGGCATTTCGGAATGTAAAACAATTGTGCATAAGCTTCTGGCGGCTTCTGGCGGGTGAAGGTTAACAGGTGTCCAAATAGTCTTTTACTGTATTTGAGAAAACATTGGATTTGCAGATGCAAACACATACTATCATAAAAATGTGTTCCCAAGAAGGATTCCCAAAATCAGCAAAAGTGTTCTCCCATGATCTATCAGCTACAAAAATGAGACTGAAACAACATTTATCTGTTATTTTGCTGTTTAGTCACTAAGTCTAACAAAATGCAGCCTTGATTCAGTTACCTGTTGTTAGCATCTTAAACTTTACAGCTGATCCATAATATATCCTAATTTAAAAAGTGTCTCCCAAAACTATTTTTGCAAATAAATGTGCATGTTGCACTGCAAATTTTGAATGACATTAGCAAATACTTTATTCAGGGTCTATTTATAAATTAGTATTTAATTTCAGAAACAGATTTTCATGTGAACTGCTATGTAAAGTCTTCAGATAGTGTCACGACTACAAACAGTTTGAAAATCTTTATGTGCTCTGTGTTGCTTTATGTTGCCCAAACTATCCAATCATATCCTGATTGCATTAAACTTACAAAAAAAGTATAACACTCACCTTGTAGTGGCTCAATTTCCATTTGTACAGATACTAGTCAGTAACATCCATCAACACATAAATCTTTTAAGAAATAATTTTTTTTCAGTGTACCTTTCATATTTAGAGAGCAAATAAAATAACTTTAAAGGCAATTAAACTTATAAATATTAAAGTAATGGAACAACTAAATATGATATGGTCTTTCTGTTGTTTTCCAAAGTAGTTACCGTAATCATTTAAACAACACATTTTTAACAAAAAGCAACTGTTGTGCGTAGTACATGGACTGTTTTCTTAAAAACAGCTCAATGGGAATCATGTTGAAAGTATCTTGTTGCAGTGACACAATTACTGGGAGAAACATGCTGATCAAAGCCTTTAAACTACAGAGTAGAAATATTGATCAAAACTAGAGCTGAACAAATGATCACAACATTTCTCTAGATGTTACAATATTAGTCTTACAATATACCGTTTATATCCCATATGGCCATTTGCCACTGTGTTGATTTAAAATAAGACTTTCAAAGCTTGACAAAGCTTGTAACAGAGCTTTTAATGTTTTTTGTAGGGTGCTGGAGTGTCAGATCTTCTAACTCTGTTTATAAAGCCAAAGTTAAACTATAAATTTTGTCACCACTTCTTCTATCTTGGGTGAACATTGTGCTTTACTGACAGGATTGTACCCTTCAATGGTTTGCGTTTTTAAATACTGTTCTATTTTTTTTAACATGTCTTTTAATTTCGGTTAAGAAAGTCAATATCCTGAATATAAAGGTCTTGAGCTAAAAGTCACAAACACAAGGATAAATTAGTATGCAGGACATAAATATCCCCCGTATACATTAGCTCTGACACAGACACATTGTCTGTTTTCTTTGGAGCACAAAATGTTTAATACATGTGCAGCAGATTTATTTCTAAGAGCCTAATTTTCACCTTCTGCTTTTCAATTTCTCCTGAAGTCATTTTCCATTTTCTTTATGGTTTGCAGCACACAGTAAGGTAGATGTGCAGGCATCTTTGAGCGGAGGAACCCCAAACCTCTTTCCGAACAGCATGAAGCATGGAACTGGGACATAGCCAATGTAACATGCCAGGCTGCAAATGTAGCACAAACTGTTTTTTAAATCCCAAACTCAGATTGAAAAATAATGCTGGGTGCTGCAGTCCAATCAGCAGGCGTACACAGCTCTGTCATGTTTTAATTCTCCAGCTTTGTGAAGACGGGAAAGTAAAGTGAAGCAGATTTTAGCAGCTTCACTGATTAATAGCGCTGTGTGTAAATAAGCATTTCAGGATCAGCCGAGCAGACTTAAATTGATTGCTCTCTCTCAGCCATTCTTTCAGAATGACAGACAACACAGTGCACATTAAGAAACTACACACTCTTTCTGCAAAAATGCTCCAAAGTGCACAGATGATTCATTCAGTCTATCACCACAGCAAAATGCAGTAACGATATTCAAGGTTGCACTTGGGCATGTAAAATGAAAAGGTTTAGTGCCTGCTGGGACAGCAGGGGGAGTGCAGGGAGAGGAGGAGAGAGGTGATGGATAGTCCAACTTCCTGCAGGAGAAAGGTTTGATTAATGGTCGTCCACTCGGCAAAACACACCAGCTGTGAGGGGAGATAAGTACCAATACAAAGAGCAAATTACTGTCTCTACTGTCATAATTAACCTCGGAGACCACAACACATCGGAAGTATAGATTCCTATAGAAACAGCCTCACTTCCCAAACTGCATAATAATTCCCTTCAGGGAGAAAAACAAACGACAAAAATGACCAAAAAGGTGCCTGTTTAAGTGCTGAAAACCTCTCTTAGCTCCAGGATTTAAGGCTTTTTTCTTGCTGTGTGAGCTTTTCCAAAAGATGTATGAGCAAATTACTAGCTGGAGTTGTTTGAATAGAATGAGTTTGCTGTGCCAATGATTGTCAACACTCCAGCCAAGCTCATCCCCAAGTGGAGAATAGAAATCCAAACAATCTTCCCTGGAGTAAAATTTGGAGTTATTCCTTCTCATGTACAAGAGGGAAGAAATTAGGTAACTTTTTAGACTTTGAACTCACAGCTGAACTTTTTGCGAAAGTTCATTCACAGCTGGAGGAGCTCTAGAGTCATAATGGTGAGAGAAGTGACTATGAAAACCAGCTGCACCATGTTTCAAAAAAACATTTTAGGTACAGTGTTTAATCAGTTAGTTGAAAATACAAGCAAGCTTGATCAGAAGGGCAGAAAGCATTGCACCTGCTGGACTCACTCACTGTGAAAGGACATAATTATTTCTCATGTTTCCAGTTCCCAGCGGTCTTAAACACATATAAGCTCCCAGAGACTCACCACAGAAAAAGTGGCCTTTGATAACAGCTAATGACTGCAGTGCTGAATTCTTCAACCATAACATTATTTGAGCGCAAACTGATTGGAAACATGTGCCCAAGTGTCAGAACAATTTATGGGTCTCTCACTGATGACCTTTCCTCACACCGTACAGTCCAGTACACACGTTAAGTATCGCATCCAATCTGATCATCAGCAGATGGATTTAACCGAGTTAAATTTTTCATGGGTAAAATGTTGACAAAATCCACAGTTTCATCTGTATTGCGATTTTCTGTTCAGCTTTCCATTTTGTTGTCTGCTTTATCAGCACCTCAGGAAAATCTTATGTCATCAACTTGTATGTAAAACGTGAAAGAATGATATAGTTTTACACAACATCATTCTTGAGAAGTGTGAGATTGTTATAAAGATAACAAAAATAGAACATGTGTCGAGGGCCACAGCATTTCTGAAAAGAAAGTTTATTTGACTATGTTCATTTACAAAAGAGGAAAACTACTTACTACTTAACTTGCAAAACTAGCATGAGAAGTGCATTATTATCTTCAGAATAATGTTATTAATGACATATATGGTTATTTTTTGACTTTTTTAGACATATAGACATAGAAGATATTGTCAACTATTTAAACAGTGGAATTTATTTGTCTTGTATGTGAGAGAAAAAGTGGCCTAGACTTATTTCAGCCAGCTGACCAGTGGTGAGCAGAAGCAGAAAGAGGAATGGATTTGCTGCATTATTATATGATCTAAATAGGTACTAGGGTTACTTTTCTGGGGTTTCAATAAAAGGACTACAAAACATAGGAACAGTATAACAGAAAATTAGTTGGGTTTTCTTTTGCAACTGAAAAATTTAAAGCTACATGTGTTAATATTTAGCTATATTCCCTGAATGTAACAAGAAAGGCTAAAATGACTGCAAATTATAGGCTACATTTCTTCAATATGTATATTATAAGATTCCTGAACAAAAAATAAACAACTTTTAAATAAAACTTTCACCTTAACATCAACACAAGCAAAACAAATTACAGGCAATAATCTTCAACATCAAGAGAATAAACAATTAAACAGTATTCTCGTTTCTTTAAAATTAACACAAATTTTGATTTTCTCGTTTGATTTTTGATTGTAAAAGGAGTTTTCCTTGCTGAAATTAAAGTCTCAACTCTAAGGTACAGTCAAAGAATAACAGCTATTTCTTATCAAAGCCGAATGAAAGAGTCATGCTTTTCTGCCTGGATCTCTCTGTGCTGCCATTTGACACACTGGGGTCATGTCTCTGTAGGTGAGACAACACACTGAATGTGTTGCTGCTAACATAAGCAACACGTCTGGTCACAGTTTTAACAGGTTTCTGACCAAAATAAGAATCAGGAGCACACATTTATACATCCATGCACAGCACCGATTTTTTTCTTTTTTTATGTGAAAAGCTATCGTCAGCCATGATGAGGCTTTTGTCTCATCAATAAGGGATGGAGAAAAATAAATGAGGGAATATATGATAGAGCATAGTGTGTGCCTCGGAAACAAACCTTTTTTTCAAACACTTTCTAGACAGACATCCTGTGTTTATTGGCAGAGCAAAATATGCATCACAGCCCACAATGGTCAGAGTTCAAGAAATTTCAAATTTGCCTGCAGTAAAGCTCATGATCCACCAAACTGTGCACAGCTCCTCACCAAGTTGGCCACTGATATCCACTGGAGCATAAAAACTGGAAACAATGGTTGTTTTCTGTCTAAAATTCCCCATTAGCCACAATTTTCTTTACCACCTCAGGTAGTACAGAATACAAAACCTCGGACACCAGACTGAAATGATTCTTTTGGTTGCTGGTTTATCCTTTATTTCCTCTTAGCTGTCAGTCCGACGGCCTGGCATGAACATTCTGCATATATTCAAAACAAAGTTTTAAACAAAAAAGCATTTGTTGTGGAGGTTTGGGTTAGCCGTAAAAATAGCTACATTAAATAAAGAGCAGAACACAGCGTAGTGTACATCTGTACCATTGTGTTGCATCGTGCCTCTTACTTCATACTGACACACCAACACCCACTGGTGTCAAAGCACTCTGGACGAGTGTTGATAAGTAAATCAGAGTGGCACAGACATAATGATGAGAAGGTCCTATTGGTACAGCTATAGTTTGATTTGAAGGACAAAGTAATATTTATATAAAATACTGCAATTTGTTTCATTAAATGTCAACAAATGATCTCCCTTCAAAACACCCATTTTGTGACATGTTAAATGTTTATAGATTCAATGTACTATCCGGTTAAAACTAAAACATGACAAATATAGACATAGAGTACAACCTAACTATGTATTTGGGAAATATATTTGTTAAAGAAGCACAATATTTATCATGAATGTCAACATGATAATCTTAGTTATCAAGATGATAACTAACATTATCAATTATTCATTTTATTTTAGAGATTTCATTTTAATTACATGCTAAAAACTGTTTTTGCAGCCTCATCTGTTATAAAAAAAAAATAATACACAACCTGCACTGAAAACAAAGAGCACTTTAAGAACATGTAGTATGCAAAGCCATAAAATGAACCCCTATGTGCAGATATCACAGCTGTGACAGTTCCTCCATATTTTGTGTGGCACCCTGTTGAGGTCTTAAGCTAACAGTCAGAAGTCATTTCCACACCTGAACTCAAATCCTGACATGTCCCAGATAACTTCTTAAACTGCTCAACTTGATAAAACAAATTGAGAAGGGAGTAAAATATTCAAATGCATAAGCAAATCTTCTCCAGCATTCTGCTGGCTGTGAATATATTCACATGCCTTGAGATTAATTTTGAATTTTATCACTTCATAATCAGAAAATAATGTGTTTTTTTTATTTTATTTTATAAGGCAGACAAGCTTAAAGTCATGCATAACTGGAGAAATGAGGATTTGTTATTTTAAAATGTTCTTTAAAAACAAAAAAATTGAAAAAAGTGGCATTTTTTATATTCAACACTCTTTGATACCCCAATATGGAGTTTTGTGAAACTAATTGGCTTCATTGTCACCTAATTAGTATGTAATTTAATCTCAATTTAAATGCATCTGTCATCAGAAAATATTTTAAGAATGGATCTATAGAACTACAAACCTATGAGAGCATGGTTGTCCACCTAAGCTAAATGCATGGGCAAAGACTGCATTAACCAGAGAAGCAGACAATAGGCTCAGTGTCACTTAAAAGGAGCTATGTGGATCTGCAGCCCAGTTGGGCAAAAACCGGTGACTCAACAGCTACTAATGATGTGACTGACAGAGCCATCATGGAAAAGCAATAAAGTGGAAGTACTTGTTGAGCTAAAAGAAAGATTTACAGTTTGCTACAAGCCGTATAAGGGACACGGAAAACATGGAAAAGGGTGAGACTAAACGTAACTTTTTAGCCTTGTGTAAGGATTTGTATTTGAGGCCGGAAACAAACCCTTACACAACTTACACACTGTGAAACATGGTGGTGGCAGCATCATTCCAGGAGGAAATGTTACTCCAGCACAGACAATAATAGTTGGTAGTTTGGATAGGATGAAAGAAATAGCCTGACCTGCAGTGAATCAGTTTATATCAAAGCATTTATATGATAGAATGTTGCAGTGAAAGTCAACCCCCCCCCCAAAAATTGTTTAGGTCAAAACTAAAATCATTGCTGTTAATATAATTCTCTCTCTCCAGTCTGAATTAACACAAGATATTCTACAAAGAAGAATGGGTAAATGTTCAGTTTTTAGATCTGGCAGAGAATAAAAGCTACAATCAAAGGGTAATGTGGTCCGACAAAGAATCATATTAGGAAGTAAAAATGCAAATGCATAGTGCACTTATTTACCATGCTTCCGTTTCTTTTGTACCTCGCAACGATGCACTACTTTGAGTTTGTCCATCACATAGAAGCCCAGTAAAATACTGGCAATGAACAATAAAATCCACTTCATTGTGTGATTGGCAACTAAGTGTGGTCATTTCTTTTAGTTTCTTTGTATTGATATATGCTGCAGTCTCTCCTGGGTTTAACCTAGTTTCACTAATAGAACTTTGTATTTTGTCAAAACGAACACATTTGTCTATAATGGTCCATAAGATTATTTTGTTTTTAATTTGGTAAAACCAATATATCAAAAGGAAGAGCTTAGCAGGAGAGGTCAAAATGTCACTCTTTCATTTACAAACAACACTGATAGAGCCAAGGCATATTTCCTAAATGAGAAAGTTTTGGAAGGTCATCAGTAGAGATGACTGTGGCATTCTGACTCGATCTGAGGCTATCTAGCACCAACATATGCTGGTTGAACCGCAGGAAGATGTGGCTGTAAAACTGAAACATGTGCATATCACAAACTCTGGCGTTTGAAGTGGCTTAGGCCTCTCGCACTCATTCCTAAGACCTGACCTTTCCCGCAGACCACCAGCTGCTCCATGCACATTCAGTTTTCTCTGCGTTTATACAGATAATCACTTAACCAACATGTGTCCAGCCTGCACTAGTGGCACACATGTGATAAATTATGGGCCTTTTTCAGTTTATTAGCACCCTTTGAGACCAGGGGGAGATGAAGACTTGTTTTTCCTTTTCATGTGTTGACTGTGGTTTCTCTCATTGTTGCTGTGGGTTATGGAGGGAAAGGAGGCCACCCACTTTTACGTGTTGACTTTCTTGCAATCCTCTCTCATTAGTAGGATCCTCTAAACATTCACTTTAGCAGGGGGAATAGATGAGAGTTTCTCAGCAAGTCTAAGCATAAACATTTTTTGAAAAAAAAAAAAAAGAACACAAACTGAGATCGAAAAGCCTAAAGCTAAAAACACTGCAACACTTTTCTCCTATAATACGACAAAATTAGTTTTCAGATCTGGGTGAAGGAACAATGAAGAAATACTGATATTTACTTCATGGAAAAAGATGTAGTTGTTTCAACACTTGTGGTCAGAACAGGGATATACATTGCCCCCAAAAAATAATCACAGCCCTGAACCTTCTTTGCTTTAGTCACTTTGCAACCAAAGGTTTAATGTATTTCTTTCAGATTTAATGTTGTAGACAAACACAAAGCGGGGCATATTTGTGAAATGTAAGATAAATGATATATTGATTTCCAAATTTTTTCAAAGAAGCATAAATGAGGGTAGAAAAAATTTTTGTTTTGCACTTGCTCTTTTTAGTAGAGCTTCCTGAAAGACAGGCATAACAAGTTGTTATTTCAATTTGCTGCAGAACCTTTTAGGGGACACAGCAAAGATGTAGAAGAAGGAGCTCTTTTTAGATTAGGCTAAAATCCTCACTTTTACACAGGGAGGTGGCAGCATCATACTGTGTATATGAGTTTCTGCAGAAAGAAGATGGACTGAGATATATACGTGGCAATATTGGATAAAAACTGCCAGATACAATAGAAAGGTTTAAATTACTGCATATTTAAGTGTTAGAATGACCTAGTCAAAGTTCTGACTTAAATCTCATCAACCTTCTTTGTCAAGTCTTGAAAATTTAAGTTTACTGATGGTCTTTATATAATCTCAACAAGCTACTTTACAAAGAAGAATGGGCAAAAACTTCCATCTACAGTGGGCAAGGAAATTTCAGCTGAAGTGATTATATAAATGTTCCTAAAATACTTTAATATAATATTTTTTCTACTTCAAAATATGCCCTACTTGGTGATGTAACATCACATACAAATCCTGCTAAGATACATTTACGTTGTGGTTGTAATGCGATCTTACTTTTGCAAGGCGGTGTGTGTTGATGTGGGGAGTTATTTTATCTGGGATGGCAGAAGTCTGAGCCACTAACAGCAGAGCAGAGGCTCTGTGCAGAGATGTCCCTCTGTTTGTTTAAAGGGCAGCACAATCGATGGCCCTGTTTTTTTTGAGACATTGCTGTGACCTCTTGCAATGGCACCTGTATCAATCACAGGATGAGTTTGTTCTCTGCTTCGCTGCTCGCTACATTTGTCTCTTACACTCACTGTCATAGACGGAGACCCTCCATCCACTCTCAAATGTCAGTTTAAACCTCATGCCAGCTGACTTCTGACAAAGAAATACATAAATATCTTAAAGATGTGACAACAACAATTCTGGAGAGAATGAGAAAGATTTGGTATTGGAGAAAGGTTTTCTGTAAGGCAGCAGTAAATAAAATCAGACTTAATACTCTAAACGTGTAAAAATAAATCAAATATTGTTTATTGTATACTAAATTGATATAATTTGTTGTAATTTGTTTCAGTTTTCCTGGGTAAATTCACCTTAAATTATGTAATGACATAGAATGAAATTTCAATTATTTGTAACATCTGGATCATATGAACTAGTCCACAACATTTAGATGTCTCTAAGATGTATTTACCTCATTCAAACTGAAACTACAGGGACAGTGTGCATCTGCATTGTCTCTAGTTTCATTTTGTGCCAAATATGCCATTTTACATTTAAATAGGACAATTTTATTGCAGAAAAACCTTGTGTGCATGTAAATGAGTCAATAAGAGCAAATACTTATTTGGAATTCCCCTTCTCACTTTTATGCTGCTGATTATTTAAGTGCTGTTGAATATGTAGAACCACATGTACACAACAACATCACAGACCCCTCAAGTAAACTAAATGAGACCAAACAGAATTGTCTAAAACCGGGTAATTTTGATCGAGCTGAAGAAAAGCTCGCTGTGGTAACAACCAGCTCCCTGTTTCTGATGGATTGGACCACAGTTAATCTGTATGTATGGCCAAAGCTTTGGAGGCCACATTGTAATCATCTGGCCTGTTCCCTGCGATCCCCGACTGATGTCTTGGCCTGAAAGAGAGGGATGATTCCCATTATGGAGTAATTAGTCTTGTTGTCACCACCGGACATCGACAGTGAATCCACTTGCAGGGGCTCTAAAGGGATTTGGGAGTTCGCCACTGCTGAATGATAATCAGTGTTGCCTTCACTTGCCAAGGACAGAGCACTGAGTTGTAACTTTGTTTAGCCGATACGTTGAAACACAGACATCTGGATTCATAAATGTTTCATTTATATTGTTCAAATTCATGCCACTTTTTGTTGATAAAACTTTGTTTAATAAATACCTTTTTATAAAGAAGGAGCTGGTTTATGATACACGGGCGTTTGTGTATGATAGCAGAAGAGAGGGAATAATTTTACTTGATTAACAAAAAGAAAAACAATTAATAAATAAAATACAGAAATTATTCATCAGACAGAGAGCACAAAACCTCATTTCAATTTGACTTGCGTCTCATCCAACTATGATGACATTATCTGAGCTTGACAAATTCTAGAAACCCAGAACTGGACGAGTAAAAAGACAAATAAAACAAGTAAAATTAACCAAAAGCAAATAATATTTCAGGAGCTGCACTTTTAGGCCACCAACAAGTCCTAATGCAACCCCCAGTTGAGTCTAGAGTTACAATGAACCATCTGTAAAAGTACTCTTTGCCCACATGCCCACTGATGCAGGATCTCTGATGTTGTCTCTCATTTGAAGAGTCTGAAAATCTGGTTAAAATACACACCATCATTAACTACTTAAAAAGGTTGAATATTTTAGGCACAAGTCTGATTGTCCATGGCAGAAACCTAAAATTAGCTGTCACTGCATCCAGAATAACTATGGAAGGTTCAAATCAACACAGAAATGGTTCACCAGACGCAGTTATCTTAGTCCTCGGATCTAAACATATAGAAAATTTGTGGTATTAGCAGAAGAGAAAAGACCACTAAAGAGGACGCAGTACTCTTATTACTATTATATGGTGTGCTTATTACTCTGTATCCTCCAGTTGCATGAAGGGTTACAGGAGCAGAAGGAGTGCACTTATTTCAGCAAGATAGATTCATGGAATGTATTGCCTCCAGCTGTGCCACCATATGTCATGGATATCTTAATATGAATAAATTAAGTTGATTCCTACCCTTGTGGCACATCTCATTAGTTAGAAGTACACTATATTAATATTTCAGAAAAAAACATAATTACCTTAGCAACATTTTATCATTTTTGGATTTAACTACAACTGAATAGAATTTGCTTAGATCCGTTTTTTTGCCCTTACTTCATATTTGTGCAAAAGAAAGCATATGCTAAGGTGGGTAGAGCACCAAAAATTGTACTCAAGTAAGAGTAGCACTACTTCAACATAGTTTTACTCAAGTAGCAGTCCAAGAAATTACTCAAAGAAATATGAAGTTAATTGGAAATTTTGGAATTTAAGGAACCAATATGACAATAATACACATAATTATTACAGTGCATTTTTTTTCTTCAAAAAACTCTGATACCCTTGACATAAATCAGGTACACAGGAGCCACATTTGGCTCAGCCACAAGCTGCTGACCAGATGTACAATAGAGTCCACACTGATTTACTGCTGCACAGTGTGGTACTCCGACAGTAAAACAACAGAGAAGAGGAGCTTGGAGAGGATTACCCAGTGGCGGCTGGCATTTGAAGGGTGGGCTAATTCCAAGCGCTATCACGTTATAACGTGATACATATCTTGTTAAACAAATTTTGTTCTTCTAGTTATTGTTTTGAGTTCTAGTTGCTCCCCTCCACAGCTGTTTCCAGTCACCTGATTTTCCACACCTGTAGACAATGTCATTCTCCACTCCGTTCTCAGAGACATACACTGCTGTTACCAACATCGTTGTTCACTCCTGGATCTTTCTGTTTTCATGTCAATTTCCTGCCTGTTATTTTCCTATTCTTCATGTTTCTGGTTTTCTTTTTGCATTGTGGGTAAGTTTTTGTAGTGTTCTATTAAACCTGATTATTCTGAACTCCTGTCTGCATTTTGGTCTGTCTTAAAACTCACCTAACATACGGCTCAGCTATACTTGAATACATTTAGGATACACTGAAAAACTTTTTTTGTACCTTTGAGCTGATATGCAAAGCTATTTTTCAACATATTGTTCCGTGTTGCTTTACATCTTTCTGTGGAAGCTGTTTTGTTGCCTTTGAGTGACTGAAAGCGTTGATTTTTCTGTTATAGTTTCCCACCAATGATTTTTGAACACTATGAAACACATTTCTTCCAAAGATGAGTGGCTTTTAATAGTCACAAACATGCACCCTGTTGAACAGGAAGAATTAATATAATTTATTGAAAAAGTTGAGCTTACATAGTCATCAGTAATTACTGTTGAGGCATTTCTTCCTCCAACATGAAGTTATTACCTGCTTTAATTGTCCCTCTGGATAATACTCAATTAACCTGTCTGTTTAAATTAGCACTAACATACGTGCCAAAGAATAAAAAAACATAACTGCATCACTCCAGAGGCCATCTACATTGTGCATTAACGTGTCCATAAATAGTCCATTGGCAAAGAATAATGTCTTATGGGTTTACTGAGATGCTGCTAATGAGAACTGACAGCGGCATGGCACATCAATAGTTTTTTTTACTGCCCTTAGACCCTAGTCAATAAACATTATAAAATAAGACACCAAGTACTGCTGAGGAAATAATTCTTTGAAAATAGCAGTAACTGAGATCATTTCTGAGTTTGTTCAGTGTTGCTTTGAAATTGGTTTATCAGCTGGAGACAAAAATGTTTTGTCTGCCTGCAGAGAGGAAACGGCAGAAAACTTACACAGCTGTCATGAAAAAGCATGAAACATTTCAAGTTAGTTATTGTGAAATCCCCATAATTTCACAGCAAATACAGGGGAAAAAACTGAATGTTCCAGAGAGGCGGTAAACAATTAGAGGGTTAAAACTACAGAAGAATAGGACAAAAGTAAAAATGCTCAGTTTCACACTGTAGACAAAACCATTATGCACTATAAATAAATTAAATATTCCCCCAAAAATGAAAAATACTATCTAAAATTAAATTTGCAGTGAATTAAAGAGGAAGTTTCAACCATTTAAATTTAGGGGAACAAAATCATGACTTGAGCAGGAGATAGGCACCAGCACCTCCCGATCCCACCAGGGACAAGAGTGTAAGAAAATGGATGGATGGATGGAAAATTATGACTTTATTTATATTTTATTTCATGCTATCAATATGTAAATAATATTTCTGGGAAGAAGACCTGCTAAAAATGAAAGCTAGAACAATATGAAATGAATTCAGAAATGATTTCCAAAGGCATAATTAATAAAAACTAAATAAAATAAAAATACCAAGACTTATTTGGTGCTCAAGGAATCATGCATTTTGTGAATATTTAAACTTTTTTCTTTTTTATCTTTGATGCTCTTGTAGCATATCCAGCACAAGAGTCTAGAGCTGACCAACCCTGCAATTCATGATCTGTCAATAACTTCCAAGAAAACCATTGAACTTGTAGGTTGTGACATGGCAAAATGTGAAATATAGTGAATATTTTTGCAAGTCACTGTACAAATCAGAATAAGTTTTCTTGTTTGTTGCATAGGTCTCTCCTACCCACTTATTTGAGGTACATTGTCTCTGCTTCAGTGTGTTTTTAATGTCATATCTGGTTCATTTAATCTTTAAATCCAATGAGTGCAAATGATCATAAAATCTTAGGTGAACAATTCCTGACCTAACATGAGACAAACTGTCTCTCTTGTTGCATTTACTGGAACATATTGAAGAAAGCCAGCCTCAAACTAAAAGAAAATGTGTGTTGTGTGGTGTAATGTGTGAAGCTAACTATTATAATTGATATATGGGAAAGCAATGTGTTGCTAAATTCAATGTTTATATTTTACAAGCCTCAAAAACAAACATTTTAAATCATTAGACTATTTTTCCCCCTCTTTAAAGTCTCCAGGGGCCGATGATAATGGTCTCGGCAAATGGTATTCCCATGCTGTTTGATGCGACTCATCACTCCCCCATATTACAACAGTGGAGGCAGAGAGTGCAGTTACTTTGACATTTAGAACCCTGGTGGCAACACTGATGGGAAATAATGCAGTTTTAAATAAACATTAGCAGTATCATTAAAAGATCTGCTGTGTAAAAGAGTAATAGTTTGATTTATAAAAGTATTAGTCCTCTGTGGTTGTTTTACAGTGATGGTAGGTAGGTAGGTAGGTAGGTAGGTAGGTAGGTACCACCAGGTGCTGCTAATTGAATTTACTTTAATAACCGATCCTCTCTGTGAGTGCCTCTATTAAAGCAGTAATTTCCACAGTGTATTGTTGCAATGGCCCAGTCAAAGTTCACAACCCAACATGACAAAAATGATGTGAGGGGACCCTGAATAATCTGTCAGCTTCTAGCTTCGCCTTCAGAATCATTAAAATTAGGCAATCACTTTATATGCGCTAAATGATGCTATAACATTTAGTGCATGTAAACTGATTCTAACAGCACAATGAGATGAAGTCAAAACAGCAGAAAGGTAATCTTAGCAGTCTAAGACTGCCGAGCTGCAGTGTTTCCTTTTCTATCTTTAAAGTACATATTTTATTTGAATAACAATTTCACTTTATATGTCACTTCATATGTAAGCAGAACCAGAATTTCAATCAAAAAAAATTCTAATCGGTTTAAAAATATGATAAATTCTTGGATTATTATTTGGTTTCCTTCCTGGTGGATTTCAAATTTACTGAAGTGCAAATGTTTTTTTTTTTTTGTTTTTTGCTTCAACACACTTGCTTTTCTTTTCTTTTCAGTCAGGCAGCATACCTGATGAGGCAATCAGTGTGCCAGGCTAGGAGTCGTTTGCACACTATTTGAAACAGCTTAACAGGGTGCACATCTATGTGTGCCCTGTTAGATCATTGTCATCCACATAACAGAAGTCAATGTAAAGGTTGTTTGTTTATTCACTATTAAAACCAATTTTTTAAATGTGATAATATAGAATTTTATCAGCGTATTAGTCAGCAGATGATCTTTGGTAGAAAGATTATCTTCATTATACCCCATTTACTTCCAGCAGATGATGACCTTCACGGCTTTGTCATCACTTCTAAACGGGTCATCTGCCGGCTAACCGTTAAGCAATGCACCCACTGTCACCAACCTCTGCAGGAGCCTGCTAATGACCCAATCATTTAAGTCTGGTATGTTCAAGTACAGAAACAACCCAAACATGCAGTATACCGGACCAACAGGACTAATGTTACCTGTCCTTGTTACATGCTGCTAAAGAGCAACAAAATAATAGGCATCTGTCCAGAGAAAAATGGAAACAAAAATCAAGACCTGTTTTTTTTTTTTTTTTTTTTACAAAAATATTTGTGCCAATTTTGTATGAATGAAATTACATCTATCTAAAAGATTAGAAATATGTCATTAACATTGCATGATATATGGGTTTATTTAACAACAAAATCAGAATTACTCTCAAGGAAGAAAGAATATTAGAAGTTTGAAAAATTCAAATAAGTAGGAATATTGTAGCAAGTGGCTGCCTCAGTTTTCCGGTCTGCAATGACTAAAACCTCTATCCTGAAGATCCTAAGGCTCTACTAAAGTGTTTTCATTGTGATAATGAACCGATGTGGGGTAATCATTTTCTGTGTATGCTTGTGGGTGTAATAGACTTTGAATATACAACAAATACCTTCAGTAATTACTTTTAAATTGAACTAGCTTGTTTCTTAAAAGGGTGTTCGTAATTGTGAGTATAAAAATACTCAGGAAAACGAGTTTGACATTCAAACCCTCTGTTATCTTTAAACCTCTCATCATTTTGGGTTTACAGGCAGTTTGGTCTTCACAAGCAGACAAATGAGAAACTAACGTTGTGCTGTAAGGCTGTAGAGACAAAACTATAACACATTTTACTTTTATAGAATCAACTGTTGCAAAGAACAGCTTTTATTCAAGCCATCTATGATTAAATGGTTAAAGAGTATAAGGCTGAGATCACAGTGTGCTTTCATAGGAATATAGAGGGGTGTTTGAGGTTAGATTACCATTGTCAAGGTCAGCGGTTTGAAAAAGGCGACAAAGTGCATTATGCACACCTCCATTTGCCCCTCTCCCGTGAGATCTGTGAAAATAAAATTACTCAACATCTCAGATTGTGACATTCATCAAAAAACACTTGTGCAGGCTTTTATTCAAGTGTTTATTCTCAGGATCCATTTCTGAAAGGTCAGGAGGGGATTTGTTTGTTTTTTTAGGTCTCTGTGGATGCGTTTCGGATTCTCTTTTCTCACGATGATAACGAGATCAGAACCTTGCTGTGATAGAGGGCAAAATGGTTGCATTTTTCTGCTTGAGCTCTCAGATGGGTATTTTCTCTCTCTGGAGGGAAAATTTATTTACCTCTGTTTAGCTGATTTATGTAGAAATACTGGAGATAAAAGCTTTAAACCTCTCAGAAACACAAAATGTGAAATGCACTTGAAAAGTCTTTTAATGTATAATGCACCACTGACATTCTTTTTTTTTTTTTTTTTTTTACTTTGCCTGTGATAGAAAAGACAGTTCCTCTAAGCAGACCTTACTAACATAAAAAACCATGGGTAAAGTTTAACATACATAGCACTTTTTGTTTTGCGACTTAGAAAACAGTTTATTTGTACCAGATATTCTCATGCACCAGATTACTTGTGACAACAAGTCACTCAGTCAATTCTTATAACTTTTGACAGCTAATTACTTTAATTATGCCTTTCATATGTTATGACAACTGTCACAAAACAAAATTAAAGTTATTTTGTATTGATTTGAGGTTTCTTTTAATCTAACCTTGACTTAACCAGCATGAAAACCTTTTTCAAGGCAGTCCTGGTCAAGACGTGACATCATCTCTTATTTTTCACAACTGCATCTTCCTAGTGGAGTTGAAACAGATTGCACATTTAAACTAGAGTTGGGGGCCATATATCCGTGTGTCAAGGAATGAGTGAAAGGTCACATTTTACCCCACTTTCCAAGAAAAGACACTTTGTCCTGGCTGGTAAAATATCTCCCAGCTTCCGATTTCTCACCATGGTGATAATGTGATTCAATGTGATCCCTATGGTTCTTTTAGTCAAATAAGAGTTATTTTCCTTTTTGGAAGGTTTAAGACCATTTTGGACCCTTAAGCTAATTAAAAAGAAAATAAGTTCAACACAGAATGAATATCTAACTAAGAATTAGTTAGAGGAGGATTAACTAAGAATCCTTCTTAGTTAATTACTGAAGTGTTTTTCAGTAATTAACTGAAAAACACTTATTTTTTTTCCAGATTTGTCCTGCTGAACACAATCACTTAACAACCGAAAGCTGCTTTCAGTCCAGTTGACAAGACTTTGTTTATTGGTTGGCTGCAATTGTGAGAGACCAGAAGGAGACATGTTTGTAGTTGGTTGAGTTTGATTCCCATGACCATTTTTACTAAAATCACATCTTAATACGTTTATGGACAAATCATTAAATCCCCACTGGCCTGTGAACCGGTGTGTTTGTGTGTGTGAATGGGAAAGTAAAACTTGCGCTGTACAATACATTTAACTGTTGAAAGGCATTATATACACGCTATCCATTAAAAAGAACTTCAAGAAAAACACCAATACGTTCTATGGAACTATTTATTTCTCTGCTTCTGCAAGATCTACCTGTTGTGTCATGTTTTCTTTAAAACTGGCTGATCAAACTGCAACCCCTTTCATTCAAAGCATTCAGCTGAAATCACTGAAGCTATAAGGATACCTGGCCTCGGACATCCTGTGCCTTTCCCTTTGGGACAGAAATCCAAACAGGAATTCAAAAAACAGGATTTTTTGAACACTTTTGTAGTATAAACTGAAGTGTTTATACTGCACAAAGAAGCCCAGTTCTTTGTGCAGCCAACCTTCCTGCTTGTATTTTTAATACTGACCAAATGTATGTAAACTTTTGAATTTGAGGAAAGTTACCAAAAAAATTTCTAAAAAAAATGTTCTCGCAAATAGAAATAATTTTCCAACTAAACTAAAACAAGAAACATTTGATCTGATTTAACTACAGATGGTGAGAAAAAATGTATTTCTGATCAAATTAATAAAAAATACCCACCATCACCATTCTTGAACGTTGAACAATGTTTTTGCATCACATTTAAACCTCAAAACATTGTTCTTGTCCATGTATCAAAGTCTTTGTTTTCTTTTGACAGTGAAACTTTTTTTTTTTAATCACAAAACATTTTTACTTTTCCATGGGGTCAGCTGCATGCCTAAGAGGTTTCTAGGTTGTCCCCGACTCTCCCAAGTAATTTCCTTTCCTCTGAGGGGCAGTTTAGGTCAGTAACAGTCTAAAGTCAGAAAGACTTTGGGTCAAGTCTTTCTGGGGTTTATAGAAAACTTCAGATGATTTTCCACAAGAAAAAGTAATGCACTCATCTACCATGGCCCCTGTGCACATGCTCTCCACAGCAGAAGTAGAAGCATTTTGAAAAGTATGATAAGGTTTGTTGCAGAACATTTGGAAAAGCCAGAGAAATTCTAGGAGGATATAATCTGGTCAGAGGAGGTCAAAGCTGAACTCTATGGGTTAAGAATAATTCTCCACATCAACCCAAAAGACATCAAGCCTAAAGTGAAGTTTGCTGGTGGAAACAGCACAAAGAGGGCTGCCTTACACCATATGGTACTGAAGGGCAGATGAAGAGTGAAATGTACCTATAAATTATTGACAAAGCCATAAATATGAAACAAAGTTGTATATCTGTATAAGGTGATAGTACCAAACAGACAGACAAGGAATTTCTTTAGCAGTTTTAGTCTCACTCAGCAACTTGAACTAAATCAAATTAAAAAGCTGTGGTTCAATGAAGGTCTTAATCACTTGAATAGATTCAAAATGAATTTGTTATTGAATATTTCACTGAATTAAATTCACAGAATCAGAGATAGCAGCATATCGTTTCTGTTTGTGGTTGTACAGCTATTCTCAGCTAGTACTGATGACAATCTGTTTGGTAAACAAAGCAAACAATTGAGTGGATAGTTGTGCAGAGCTACCAAGTAATACTTTAAAAATATTATATTTAATTGTTATAGATTGGATTTTTAAGTGTACTGTAATATTTATGATGCAGAATATCTAGCATTGTCTCTTCTTGTCTTAAGTCTTTTCTCATTTGATCGTTTAAGCTGCTGCTGAGACCAGATATGACCTGTTGAATGTTTTTTTCTTTCTTTCTGTGGATGTCCCATCAACTGTTCAATGCTAATTCAGTTGCTAACTGCTGTTAGAGTTCCAAGAAAGGACATTTAATGTCTTGAAACTTTACCCCAAAATAGCCTTTTCCACAAAATATGAATTATCAAATGTATCCAACTCTTTTTCCCTGTGTCATTCCAATGTTTAACTTATTTTTTTAAATAATTTGATGTTTCTTTGTGGAATATTTGGATTGTTGCAGACATCTGGTGTGAATTTTGACAAAATTAGAACGTTGACATGTTCAAGAGAAATTAAAGCAAATTTTTAAAAGCTCATGTTTAATATGACATTCATGCTCACAATGAATTTCTGTAAACTTCCAACCAGACTGTATTTAATTAAAATTATATCTTCCTGCAATTTGAAACCAACACCGCCCTTGGCTTTTATGTTCTAAAAATCTCTTTAACTTCTTTTCTAAGTTTGGCTTTCTTAGATTTATTTTGAATGATTTATTTTTTAATATCAGACAAGAGGCCTTTGAACTGATCCTATTATGTCTTCCGCTGCTAATTCCTGACCTGTAGCATAACAATGCATCGGAAATTTCATATCAGCAGCCCCTTTTTCTCCTCTCCATCTCCCAGACTCTCCGTCTGTCAATCTGTCATTGTTCAAGTCTTGCCATAATAACAAAATGAGGCATTTAATTATCTCAGTTTGAAAGATCAGAGTATCTAAAGTATGCTTTGTAATTGTACTGCTGACTTCTTTTTTTTTTTTTTTTTTGTAAATGTCATTTGCCAAGGTCCAAATACCATTTTCTGGTGGGTGTATGTGAAATTGCCTCTTCTTTATTTTAGCCATTTATTGTGCTGTTGCAGCTATTGAAAGTCTCTCCAATGGCCCAGATTTCATTTCAGAGTTTGAATAGATGTATTGCTATTTCTCCGCTAAGGGTATTTATGTGCATGACACAAAAGTTCAACTTCGTCACTCAGAACAGGCTAAAGAGATGAATGTCATCTCATCTCAACTGCTTTCTGCTTCCTTTAAAGGTTAAACCTGAGAGATGAGATGTGTGTGTATTACACATTATTGAACAGAAATACCAGTTTTTCCCAACCTTGAAACTATCTTATACAATGAAACTATCTTATACAACATCTTATTACTTTTTTGTTTCACATTATTTATATTTTCCAAATAGTGTGATCGATGTGGTCACATGCAAGAATAACCTCATTTGAGAAAATTCTTACAATTTCTCAAGTTGATTTTTCTTAGAAATGTACATTGATAAAATAAAAATTATTCACTACAGCCTTGAAGAGGACCCGTAACGCAAAATTCAATTTTTGCACATTTTTATACTTCCATTTGGGTCTCACCAGCTTCTAAAAACAGCCTTAGCACCTAAGGCCATTTTTTGGCTATAACTTAATGTATTTTGGTGTCTGGAAACTGAGCCGTTTCAAAAACCTCAGGAATGTTGAATCACAATTAACAGTTACCTAGTAACCTCGGTGAGATAAAAGCGGCAGTTTAAAAGTTTAGATAAAAGATAAAATTTTAAAGTTGCTAGATGACCCAATGCAGTCACTTGGCAACGCAAGCAGAGCTAGCTCTACTGTGTTTGGTCAGCTGGTTTTACTGATGCATGTGTTGTTTAATGGCTGCTGGAAAAGATAAATGTTTGGGTGTTAACTTGCCACTTAGAAATCACTTTCTGCATTCTTGATTTCTAAGTGAAGAGTGAAGTGCCAGCTTAGATCTATAACTGGCACTTCAGGTATAGATCAATTTATTTTCTGTCTTAGTTTTAAAAATAGTAGTTTTGCGAAATTCAAACTTACACTTGATAATTGTCAAAGAATTTTTCATATTTTCACACTTTCATTTTTTTTTTAATTTCTTATAGTGCTAAAACTATAGTTTTGAGCAAAATGCTTGATGAATTCAGTTTGACTCCTAAAACTCTACCTAGACTAATATTTTCAACATGGTTAGAAATAAATGGAAAATTTAACAGGTGTGTTTTTCTTTGCATGTCATTTCAGGTCACCAATAAGAAACTTGTCCATAAAACCATCTGGGATTCTTTAAAATAAAAATAAATACATTTGTTTTGAGAAAAGTAAATAAAATTACTACAATTTCTAGTCTTAGACAAAAAATGTCTAGACTTTCCAATTTTATCCATAAGATACAAGAAAATAGCTGTACAAAGCAAACAGGAAGGTTTCTGGATTCAGATCAGGTTTTGTTAATCTAACTGAATGCAACAAATCTTGCAAAGCACTTCAGCAATCAGCACCCAACAGAAGAAACAACTTGGCAATATAAATCTTGATTTGAACAAGGAATGTCCTCGACTCTCCCAAATTGTGCCCTGACTGGACCTGTTTGATGGAGGAGCGCATGTTGTGCTGGTAGCCAGGAGGATTTGTTTCTCACCTTTTCCACTTAATGGCATGTGAAGTGAGCTGATTTAATTCCCAGTGCCCACACCTATCTGAGTGCACTGCAGAAGGACAGTTGTAAAAGATTTATTCAACGAGAGCCTTTATGTGAAAGTTTGCTGGCGAGTTGATGCAAAACATTCAAACTGCCTGAAATAATATACAAACAAAACTTAGTAAAGACATGGACATGATGCAAACTAAACTTTAATGACAAATCAAACATGAAAAAGAGACTTATTAAAATGTAATGTGTACCAATGAAGATGTTCAGTATATGAATCTGAAAAAAACAAATAAAACCCATTCAGCCAGTTACAGATCAAAGAACTTTAAACATCATTGAAAGCTGGTCCCTTTGCATATCAGCAGAGTCATGCAAATGACAGCCGCACCAGAAATGTGCTTTGTGATGATTAGCAGTCTTACTGATTCAAGTCGATGTCTTTGCCTCTCTGTTGAACCCGTGGTTGCCATGTCTCATTATCCCCTACTCACTAATGGAAAGAGAAGACAAATAATTCATCTGCCCTGATGGTAACATGGGGCTTAACAGATCTTCTCTGCAAAGATCTGAGCAGCTTGTCTGTCAAAAGATGCAAAGTTAGAAATTAATTTTGGCTGCAGCTGTACAAGTTTTGATGCACTGTCCATTTAGTTTAACAATACAAGAAAATAAGAGTTAGAATAGCCTGAAAATGAATATAATTATGCAATGAGTGCAACAGTTACCATACAAATGATCTGCATCATCACCAGAACTGACCATTATAGTGAGATGACAGCACTGGAAGTTTTTGACATGTGCTGCATTAGATAACAAAGCAGCTTTTTTTAATGCTTTTTTAATTGTACAGCCAGAGTACAAGTATACAGCCGCTAATGCAGAGCATGTCCACTACAGCCACAATTTTTTATGACATGACATTTAAATGAGCCTCTTTTATTTATGTTTGTGGAGCTTTAATTAAAAATAATTTATCAATAGCTTATTTCTAGCTGTTTTTCTCATGATAAAAGGTTCAGCTCTCACATAGGAGGCAAATGTAATCCATCAGTTGAGTAATCAAAGATAAGCAAACACCTATAACTGTAAGCAGCTGACCTTTCAGAAAAACTTGCTCTAGCAGCATAAAGTGCCTAAGTCAAATATCAAACACTTGTGAACAAGAATTGATGCTATTTCTGCTTCTTAACCGTCCCTGTGGGAAAACAACGACTTGAAGGATGAAGGATGCACACATCATCATGCCTTTGCCTTCAGACTGTGAAATTTTCCACCACAGAAGAAGCTAATTTATTTTCACAGCTTCAAAGACAATTGTTTCCTGAGCTCAGTGTTCGCTCCATTGTTCCACTGTGTTTAATCATGTTTGTACACTTCATTGCCTGAGCTTAGTGTGCACACTCCTGGGCACATTATACAGTCCTAATGAATGGAAACAGCGGTTCTGGAGTGAAATAGCATTGAAATAAGTTTTGCTCGATGTAATGGTACGGCCGGTGATGAACTGGAATCAAAATTCATGAATTTTGTGTAAAGATGCACCTGGAATTTTCAATTGATGATTGTAAAACAAAGCAATTGTTTAAACTAGATGTAAAATATGTTTCAGAGTCTGTACTGAACAGACAGTACATGCATTCATGACATTAATGACATTTCATTTTAAAAAACAGTTAAGGGAACTTGTGACAGCCTTGATAACAATCAGAGAGTGTACAGAAGTCGTACTTTGAGCTGAGCATTTTTTATGAACCAAAAATGAAATGAAAAGCAAAAGTGAACAAATTAATGCATAAAATAAAAACAAAACATTGTTTAAAAGCTTCACAGCTACATCTACAACATTAGGCTGTTGCTGCATACTGCTGTAGAGTATTGATGAACAAACAGAGGTTTCAAAAAAACTTTGCAAATGACCTCTAGCTAGCACTGCCAACAAACGCCTTGTACACACTTGGATCTTCCCAGGTACAATGACTACTCTTTAGCAGACTATCCCGCTTACCCAGAAACAGTACTTATATAAAAAACTATCCCATATGTCCATGCTTCATCACATCACATTCAGATAATTGAATCAACAGCTCAGCATGTCATCAAGATCAGCAGAAGCTTCTAAAGGGAAACATGCAAAAGATTGCAAGGACTATTGGAGTCACCACTTAATGCGGTAAAAAAGCGAAGTGAATTTTACTAAAAATTGATTTCAATTTCCAATTCAAATCAAGATGCATGTAATGCAGCTCATGTCAACTTATTGTTGTGAATTTATACTGTAAGAATGCATACCCAGTGCATACCAGGGTGTCTTTGGTGTGTGAACTATTAAAATAGCCATTTTTAACCATGTCTAGAAAAGTATTTGCACTATCTGCAGGATGTTGTTGTCCCTAATACCCTCAAATACCCATTACACCATATTCAGCCAGTCAAATCTACTTTCTTTCCTGTGATGCTTGGTTTTAACTTCATCATCTAGAGCCCTATTGAGTTGCTACAAAGTGATTGGCTAATTAGCTGGTTCATTATTTGTGCTAACAAGCAATTTTCCAGGTAAACCTAATGAAGTGACTGGTGAGTATTTTTATAAGTATACAATAAATCAAAGTTTATTGTAGACTGATGGAAGATCACTTCAATTCAGTTTGACACAGTAACATTCAAATTTAATTCAATAATAACAGTTTAACTGGATTCTCATGAAATGACATTCAAGACAAAAAATTTTGACAATCACCAGTGCCATGGGTAAAAGGTTAAGTTTGGGGAAAACAGTAGAAAAGGAAGATATTTCTTAAAGTTATGAGTTTTGGTGCTGTTGTGTGTTATTGCTGTATTGTGTGTATCCTAAAGGAGAGAACATGAGCATCACAACATTATTATTATGCTATATTATATCAAATTAGCAGATATAAGCCTCTAGCTGTGAAACTGCAGAGAGTGTGTCTGCTAACGGCGCTCTGTGTGTCTTTCATGTATTTGAAGTGCATGTTTGGTTTCCCATTAATTTGCCTCTGCTACACTGGGGACAGTGAAACTCACTTGTGAGGCGGGGGATGCCAGAAGCTCTGCAGGCTTGCCAGGTAATAAAAGGTAACAAAGTTCATTTAGAAGTAGATATTTGTGAGTTCTCCTTATGTCTCTGCAGACAACAGTAATGTGAGACAGACTGCAGACAATAACTCCTGCCGAGTGGAGTTATATAAGAGAATTTGAAAGTGTACAAAGCTGTCTCCTTTACTATAACTCCCCTGCAGTTGTTTATGTGTTAAGGTGTCACGTATGAGTTATTGATTAGGAAAGTTAGAAACAGTTTATTTAGTTGAGAATGTGCAGTGTATTGGCAAAGCTCTTCTCCAGCACAGTTGGGTTCAATCATCAGTGTTGGTTTCAAATTTCAAATCTATGCCAGGGTGTTTTTGTAGGGGGTTGCATGCTCTGCTTGTGTGTGTAGGTTCTTTCTCAGGTTCCTCTATAATCCATGAACTTGCACTTTACTTTAACTGAGGATTTTAAATTCCCAGAGGTGCGAATATAACTGCTGACTCTCAGTACCAGCTCCAGAACCCCAGGACAAAGCAAGGACAGAAATGTGCTTTCTCTTTGGTTTATTATAAAACTTTTGATTTTCAGTACCGATGGGTTCTTGTAAACTTACTGAACTTCTGCTTTTGTTCTTGTCTCATTTAGTTCCTTTTTTTAAAAAAATAAGTCTTAGTTGTCATCATGGTTTTCAACAGACTGGTGCAGTCAACAATAAATTAACAGTTTAATAAGGGATATGGATTTACAGGAAAGCATGAGCCACTAGCACAGGGAGAGGATCACCCCAGCTGCACAGTATGAGGGAGGTAAGTGATTATTAGGAACACTGAAGGTTGGATGTAGTTTGAGCAGGAGGAGAAACAATGGAGGAGCTATTACGGTAAACTGAGATGACAGAAACTTGTGGAGGAGGTAAGGCTGACTTGAAGCTGAGGTAGGCAGAGAGAGGTAAGTGTGAGAGTGGTGGTTGTCTCTTCTTTCATGGTGGATTGGTGATGAAGGGCAATGGAGGACAGGTATGTGGAGCTGGATAGGGAATCCAGGTAGGTGTTATTGTTGGAATAGTCTAAAGATCAGAATAGGGACTGATAGGGGAAACCAGAGCAGCAGAATGGAGACCAAGCATAGCTTTCAGCCCATTGGAGGTGAATGAACCATCTGGCCTCTGCCTCTGAAAAACTGCTCCTCTAAATACAGTAATGCTCCTGACTGATTCCCAATGAGCTCCAGCTGGAACCTGGAACCAGTCTTGCCTGTTAAACCTTGGGGAGAGAGAAGTTGGGAGTCACGCCTACACACACACCCAAAGCCTGCATGGCTTAGAGAACCTGACATCAATATGTCTGAGACAGTCCTTAGACTAACTATTTTAAACTTTTAAAAAATAAAAATATCTACCAAGAGAAGCATTGTAGTGAAAGTTTACTCTTAAAAACTTTACTTGTATGATTTTCAATGAGGAAGGTAAGGAGTGACACTCTGAACAGCAGTTTTATACTTCTGCTTGTCACTTCTGTCATACAGATGGATTCTCCTTCTGGATAGTAACAACAGAACCATTGTAACACACTACAGAAGCCCTAATAACAGAACACCTTTTTTATTTGAAGGAGTTTATTCCTTCAATAAATCTAAGGAAGACGTCTTTTTTAATGCAGGCCTTGAAATGACCTTTCACCTTTTGAGAAGTTGTAAAACTCCAGCTTCAGACTCTTTTGTCATAAACACACAGTTTAGTAGAATAGTCACACTTCTAAGGAAGGTGAAGAATAAAACTCTCTTTATAACTCTGATTTGAAACTATGCAGACCAGAGTACCATCTCAGAATTATTCTCAAGTGATCATAACTCATGGTGAGGTCCAAAAGAAACATGTTATGACCCATAGATGTTTGGACTTTTACTTTTTGTTATTTTCTGACTGGATCATTTCTTTGTTTGTTTTTGGTAAATCTCATTGTTTGTCTTTTGCATGTGTCTTTTTAGATTAATACTTATTTTTGTTGCAGTTTATGTTTTCCCTTTCATTCCTTTTGTGTCTGATTTTCTCTCTTCAGCTTACCATTCTGCTCCCATACAGTTGAACACATAATGATTATTGATTATACGTTTTGTTAAATAGAATGTTTAGTTTCATATTGGAATTTTTTTTCTTTACCCCTTTTTTTAAGTCCATTTTCATTCAAGCTTAGTTCTTTGCTAAACAATTCTTCAGAGGTGGTCAGTAATCATGAGCCACATCTGTGCCATAACTTCTGAAACCCCATATGGGACTAGAATTGGTTACACATGACTGCAGCGTTTCAGTCTGCACCATCTGTAAAGCAGAGATTGTTTCAGTATTCAGAACGTGTTGGTCCAGTTCAGAGAGGCAACATTTGTTGGCTGTAAGTGAAAATTTTATTTGCTGCATATGGACCTTGCAATATGGCTACCGATATTCACCTGTTTTTATTCAACGACACCTAAGATTTTATAACACTCTAAATACATTGGCGCAATTATTGACAACCACTTGACCTTTGAGGTCAACGCAGATGCAGTTTGTGCAAAGACCCACCAGCACATGATATCACAAAATGTAAAAATCTTAAGGCTGACACTAAAAATTCTTCACTCTTGTTTTATTGAATCAGCTTGAAATTTTTCTCTTATGTGTTGTTTGAGCCCTTCTCACTAAAAACTAAAAACAGGCTAATCAGCATTGGAACGATGCACAGCTTGTATGCTTGTATACCTTCCCCCGCTGTACAGAACCAGTCATGAGGAAAGCGAAAGCTACTGCAGACCCAAAACACTATCTTCACCATAGTTACAGGTTGCTGCCTTCCTTACAGATACAGGGTAAGAAACTGCTATACAAAATGTACTAATGTTCATTTGTCCCTGTTAGCATCAGCTTCATTTGACCTAACAGGCCTAAATAGAGACAGTAGCAGCCTTTATTTGTACCATGGATGTTGTGATGATTTTTGTTCTGATTATTCCCATATGAGGCTTCAGAACTGTATTTGTATTTTCCTTTGCATTTTCTGCTCGCTGCAAAACAAAGCCCACTGGGGACTATGATGTTTATCTTGAATTATGTAATATTATCCTATTAAAAATTAATTACAATGTATTTAAATTTATGGGAATAGTGTCAAGGGATGACTTTATATCAGAGAAAGAAGATGTTGTACTGCAGCAATAAACTACAATATTTTTTACTATATAGGATCAGGGATGTGTTTGAGCTACTCTGAGTTTATCCATTTTATTCAATTCTAATGTTGGTTTGCATTATTAAAATTGTTTGTATCTGTAGAGCAATAAATATCACCAGCCTGCACCTTCCCTTCCAGCTGCCTTTGTTATATTTTAGGCATCCACATGGTGGAACTTATGCAGCGAGTGTCAAGTTTCATTTTAGTTACTTTGTCAGATGATGAAGTGATAATGAAATATTGATTTCATGCAGCTTAGTTCTGACATCTCACAACTGAGACACATCCACAGTATAACAAGTTTTACTGTTGCAATATATCAGCTATAGTAAAAACACGGTTGGGGATCTTATATAAATTGGGAACAGGACGTCAGTTGATTTGCACTGTATCATCTTGTTAAAGTCGAGCAGCAAATAAACCAGAGATGAGCGCATATATTCACAGGAGAAATGTATGCTTCAGAGTTGTGAGCTGTCATAAAAAAATAGGACAAACATTTCCCAGATTTAGATGAAACCACAAAGACATTTCCTTTTTAAAGATAGGGAGTCTATCAAGATCTGTGTTTAGGTAATCTGTTTCTGATATCAGTAAAAACACCAATAAGAAAGCTTTGTTAGCCTGTCAGTAATAGTCAATAAATCCTTCATACCTTATCATCCATTAACTCCTATCAAATCCTGCAAGGGCTTAGCTGATTTTTGTTTCCAAAACAAAATTGAGACATGCAGTTTGTGACTTTTGATAACAAGGGACTATGCCAAAATAATTATTTACATAAAAATCACCATTCTCATTTACTACGATTTTGTCAAGTTTAATATGAGCTTCACCATTTGTAAGGTTTGCAAAATGAAGATTAAGCACTTCAGGAACACTGGAAATCCACAGCGTCAACCTAGAGCAGAAGTGAGTGAAGGCACACCATGCCATCAATTTTTACAACATCTTTACCATGTAACTCAAAAGATCGCAAGGGCTTAAGCAAAGTGGTTAGAGTGGCAGTAACATATAATAAAACTTGCAACAATTTTGTCTAAGCATAAAACTTAATTAAGACAATCTTTAATGTGCCCATTTGTTAGTCTTCAAAAGCAGAATGGAGTAGATCATAAAGATCCTTTGCAAAATTATTTATTGAATAGAAATTATGAAACAAAGTTTGAATCAAAAATAAATTTTTAAGCAAATTGTGTCCCCAAAGGTCAGAACTGAACCAAATTGTGGGGATAGTAAACTATTCCCACCCCCACTGTTAACCTGGTTTTGTCTCCGTTTCTGTCATTACAGCATCTGAATGATCTTAGCTGTTATCTTTGACAGAAAGTGTTCATAACATTAAGTCCTCATTCTACTGCCTTGATATGTGGGCCACCAGTTTTTCCAAAACAATTTTTTAGCTCCGTTTCATCTGAAAAATTGCTGTGAAAACTGCTGTTATTAAACTTGTTTTGGAGAAATAATTACAGGTCCATATCAAATCTAACAAGATCAATGAAATTTACCTATTTATAATAAAATAAATTGCACTGGAAAATATTTTTGCATTTTTAAAGTATTTTTTTGGCTGTAAGAGCCTTTATTGATAGTGATCTGACAGGAAAGTGGGTTCTGTGTCAACGGGCCGGGACTCAAACCCGTGATGGCCATGATGACGGCTGAAGACTCCGTACACACTTTACCTTTTAAGTATGAATCTAGGTGAACAAAATCAATTGTGGGGTTGACAAACCTTTGTTCTTTAGAAACTGTTAACTCTCCACCTTGATGTTGAAGTGAAGATTATGATGATGCTTTACATTCGTATTGCTACCTGATTTTTTTCCAGTTTTCCATGGATGTTCCCTGGCATATTAAGGCATCTCTATTCTTTCTGACAATAAATTTCCTTTTTTCTAAGTTCAACCCACGCACATAGCTATCTGCAGTATCAGAACCAATAACATTGCTGGAAACCCCAACCAGTGAACTGTAGTTATTGATTGTTCGGGGATCACTGCAGGTCTTGGAAAGGTAATTGCATGATGGCCTCTCAGGCCTGCAGGGATGGACAGAGGCTATAGTAGAAACGGTCACATTGTGTCCTTAATGAACACCCGCAGGAAACCTAACAACTCCAACAGTAAACATTGGTGCAGAGTTAAACTTCCCTGCTTTGATAAGGCCCTAAATGTATATCCTGGCTGCTTCATGAAGCAAATTGAAGATGACAGCGGTTTGTCTCTCAGAGCACAGACAAACTTAAAGCTTGGGTCACTGCCCTCAAGAAGAGAGATCAGATTTGATTTATGATCAGTTGAAGATTTTCTCGCTTCAGGCCTGCTGAGTGCACCAAAGATAATTGAATCTGGCATCTTCTCAAAGGTTGTAAAGCTGCTGTCAAATATCCGAACACTGCAAACATAGGCTAAACTAACTCTGATTTCTCTTAGATACATTTGGGAGCAATGTTGGTGCCAAGATGGAGGAGCCTGTAGTATGACAGTACACAAAGCATGAAAAAACACACACATCCATCATATTGCGAAGAAGAACAAACACAGACATTGAGACACTGAAAAGGGATCTGTAGTCTTTGAGAAAGTATCCACAAGTTTGTTATGAGTTCATCCATTCATACCTAAACTTATTAAAAAATAGATTTTTGTTCTAAATTAAGTAGATACAATTAATTTGATGGATTAATGGATTGATTTAACTATAACAGAATTTGGACCAATTATAAAATAACTGTATAGAAATTGGACATTTGCAGGAGTGTGTTCAGATCATTTTTTCCTAATGGGGTGCTAAATAAATAGTTAAAATATTAAATTAGCAAACATCTATAGAATTATTTTAAAACTGATAGTTTGTATTCCTTTTAAGTTAAGTGTTTTTGCCTGGTCTTTTAATTTACTTTAAGTCATCACTTTTTGCACAGTAAACTTTTTCTTCAGTGACCCAGTCTGCGGAGTGATTTATCTTTCATATTCTACACACTGAAAGAGGAAAGATGAAGGGCAAACTGCCTTCTTTGCATTGTCTTTGCAAATAGAAAGGAGTCTTGTGGCTTTTGTCTCACAAAAATGCTGAGTGCGTTAATGAGAAGTGTCTTCCCAGAGGCTGAAGGTGGCCTATCCTGTCTCAAGGATTTGGTAAGTGTCATAGCTTCACATTTATGCAGACCTTGAAATATGCTTTTGGCTTGGTTATAATCACTATCATTAAGAAAAAGCGAAATAATGATCCCTTTCTGGTAAATTTATGATCCTGCATGAAAGCAGAATTATTTTGCATGATCTCCCCAGGTGTCTGATCTTTTTGTTCTTTGTTTTTTTTTTCCCAACATAAAATCTAATTTGAAACTGGTGAAAATAAAATGGCATAAGAGTGCTGAATTCTCAAACAGAGCAAAATTTGGCTTACTGAATGTTTGATTTGTTTTGAAAACCAAACATTGACACTGAACCAGATGTTTAAACATTGAATCGATGTGCCTGTGGAGAGTGATCCAAGCAGCCACAAAGTTACATTACTAACACATGTCAAGACCAAAAACAGACTGTCTGCTCTGTAGATCATGCCTGAGTTCATGATTTATGCTGAACAATTGCTGTTTCTATTATATTTCCATTTTTTTCTTGATGTATTTACAGCACGCTAAATGGAGCTACATGTATCATTTAACACCTGCTGATTAAATACATACAATCATACAAGCTTCTATTATCTATCTATCTATCTATCTATCTATCTATCTATCTATCTATCTATCTATCTATCTATATATATATATATATATAT
>CAEFZY010046158.1:0-58008 GCA_903066815.1 Brachyrhaphis roseni
CACTGTTACCAACTAGTGTGACTTTTTTTTTTTTAATAAAACCACTGTTACACTTTGGATTAGTTTGACAATTTAAAATTAATCTTACTGAAAATTTCAAAATAAAAGCCTTGACAATTTTTAAAACATGTCATTGCTTTTCTGGCCATTAATAGTATTAATAATAATATTAGCTTGCATTATCTGTTTCTCTCAGGTTCGAAGTCTGCCTTGCGCAGCAAGGCAGATTATTAACATTAGCACAAACATTAGCATTTCACTGTTACCAACTAGTGCACCGCCGGAAAAAGGTGCAATAAGATTAGGCTGCATTGTCTTTTTCTCTCAGGTTAGACGTCTGCCTTGCGTAGCAAGGCAGAGCATTAGCATTAGCATTTTACCTTATATATGGTATTAGGTATTTCTTACTTGTTAGCCATGTTTAGTATACTGAATGGAGCAAGTTAATTACAGACAACATTCTAATGATTGCCCTCATGCTACTGACAGCATTTATGCTTCCATTAGCATTTTGGCTAATTTTAGCTTATGCACTAATTTTAACATACTGAATGGTGCAAGTCCATGTTAGTCATCATGCTTGTGACTCTCTATAGGCTATTGACTACCATGTAGCTAAGCTTAGCATTGATGCTAATTTTTAGCGTCAGAACGCTGGGTCCAAACCGACGGGCACACTTTGGCAGCCCCGGTTAAATTTCTTCAGGAATTTTCTAGTTTCCCTTAGGCCTTGCCATGTGTAATATGTGGGGGAGGGGCAGTGCTGCATTATTCTGCACTCCATGCAGCCTGAGAAAACTGAGATAACACAAACCTTTTCTGCAGCAACTCATTAACAGGACTTTGAATCTCTAGAATGTCACCACTGAATAGGTGGGTTTAGAAACTGTAACGTTTTAAAATCTCAACATATCTTTAAATTGTCCCTATTCGCAGTCTGCAAAATAAACCCCCAGTATATAATGTCTTGTCTCACCATCTTCATCTTTTTCTACTAACTTGATTCACCTTTAAAGAGATAAAATCCAAAGCAGGAGAGGAACTCTAAAAGTGGCCACTGTAAACTGGACTGGCTAACCAGGGTTGTGTGTATATGCTTAATTTTGTTTTTAAAAAAGTTTTAGTTAAACTCTATAGTTGAGTTTAACTCAGCTATAGAGAGCCCAAAGCAACCCACTTGTTGCTGAGCACTGCCAGTTAGCTGGCTGAAAGAAGGCACCAATACTTTTTCCTTGTATTCAAGAAAGATTAACTTGTCTTTTTGGAAATATAGTCAGAGATAAAAAAAACAACAACAACAACAACAAAAAAAACAGTACTGGTGTTGAAATTTAAGGAGAGCCAACCACTGCAAATGTCTATCAAAATAGAAGAGTAAATAAATGTTATTCTGTATAGAAAATTATTCCAACTGTGATTTTGTCGATTTTTCTGGTTTAAATAATCAGAATTAAATAGCGTAATATATTTTTGTTTAATTACTGTGGTATCACAAAACAGTGTTACTTCTACTCATTTCTGTGATACAGTGTGAATCTCAAAGTAACTGTAGCAAAGCATAACTGTAATAAAATCCTGATTTTAGAGTAAAAATATCATGATAAATTTCTTTTTCATAATGAATGCCTTTAAAAGAAGAGATATTCTCAGAGATCATCTGAAAGCAAAAATAGCCACTTATCTAATGTAGAAGGAGATGCATAAAATCTGACACACAAACCCACACTTTCAGCACCACATGACAAAATAAAGTCTATGATTTGCCCTTTCAGCCATGCCCTACTATTCTTGCAGCTGTAATTTTGCTTCCAGTGAGACAACAAATACTGCAAAGATTGTAAAGATTGAAGGAATGGCAACAATTTCGAAACTAAATATCTTGCAGGATGGCAAATTTGAGCCTCAATAACCGATTTAGTATATGGGCTCCAGCTTTGATAACCGTGTAAATGTAAGGCTTACTTACCAACAGCATGAACAGGCCTCAGAGAAACTTACCTTGTCTGCTCTCTAAGAAATACCTCGCATGTTTATTATTCCAAATTAGCAACAATAAACCTCTGTAGGCCTGCAGTCCGACTGTATCAGTGTGTTAACTGGAGAGTATGTTTGCTAATCGTACTATTACCAGCAGCAGTGTTTGGGACCAATTCACTCCCATTAGCATCACGGAGGATCCCAGTACCAGTGTTTACTCTGTTTTCTGACATTACCGAGTGGCTTCTTATTACACTAGAGTAAGACATCCTGCTATTCAATGTAACAGCACCCCAGTTGACGAAGAGCAACATTAATATTAACCCAATTACAATAACACCAAGAAAGTCCAACGGCTAGCAGGCCCCCTGGTCCGACCTGCTCGGTTAGCTATACAGCATCACAGCACTGCTGTGACCACATCCACCAGCCACGGTGACTTCAGATTCTGAGCAAGCCCAACGTGCAGCTTACCTCCTGATTAAAGGCGTTCACGGCCTCCATGATTGCCAGATGCACCTGGCTTCTCCCTTAACTCCCGAAATCCTGGTCAAAACGATGTTTATTCCAGGAAAGGACGGAACAACATGTCCGCTCCCCGGTAGCTAACACCAGTTAGCCTCGCGTTGGGTCGGCGGGCACAGCAAAGCATGATGGGATTCGGTGCTGTTGTTCTTGCGTTTGTCCACTAGGTGGCAGGGTGCTTCTACTTAATGTGCTGCCTAAAAAAAGAATATGAATCATTTTAATAGGGCTGCACAGTTGGTAGCAGTTGGTAGCACTGTGGTCTTGCAGCAAGAAGCAAGCAAGGTCCTGGGTTCGATTCCCAGCCCGGGTTCTTTCTGTTTGCATGTTCTCCCTGTGCATGTGGCTTCCTCCCACAGTCCAAAAACATGACTGTCGGGTTAATTGGTCTTTCTAAAATTCTCCCTAGGTGTGTGTGTGTGCATGGTTGTTTGTCCTGTTTGTCTCTGTGTTGCCCTGCGACAGACTGGCAACCTGTCCAAGGTGTATCCCGCCTCTCACCCGGAATGTTAGCTGGAGATAGGCACCAGCACCTCCTGACCCCACTAGGGACAAGGGTGAAAGAAAATGGATGGATGGGTCATTTTAATAGTTTAATTGTAAGTTCACTTAACAAGTCTATATTTGTCAAAAATGGTAGGGGTAAAAGTATGCTTTTGCTTAAAAATATAAACAATATAGTGTCTCCAGCTGAGAACTGAAGTCCTTCTTTGTGAAAATAGGTACAAGAAAACTGCACATTTTAGGAACCAAAAAAATAAATTATAACTTGATAGGAATAAAAATGCTACTATATACTATGTGACCTTGAAAATGTAAACTTATTACATGGGTAGTACTTCAAAGCAAAGGTGTGTATTGAAAGAAAGAAAAAGAAAGAAAGAAAAAAATGAACAGAAGAAAGGCAGCATACCAAGAACGATACAAGTAAAGGTTTTAGTATTAAACTATAAGTGTACTTAGTCTAAGACTTATCTATATACTTTTCAAGATAAGCCAAGAATACTTCACTGTACTGCTCTGATAAGATTCAGTTTAGAAAAAGTAAGCTTCAAGTACACTGTCAAAAACAGAATTATTTTTATCCAAAAAGATATTTTACCCAGGCAGCCTGAAATCCAACTTAAAGGATGATAATGTACGGCTTTTACAGCAAGAACTTTGATTTATTCAGTAAATATTAGTATCTAACTCTCAACTCAGGAAGCATCTAATTTTTACTGTTTCTTCTATAAAATTTGCCCTCATCTGCTTTTGAATGTAGGTCTACCTATTTAATAGTCATCTTAGAGTAAGGTGTTTAAAAAGCTACATAAGTCACAAAAGACGTGCAGAAAATTGTAACACATTTTACCCCGTTGAAAGATCAAATGCTTTGTTTTAAAGGCTAATGCAGGTCTAATCGATGAGATGCTTGATGCCCTTGTGTCAAGACAATTACAAAACGGATATTGATTCAATTTCAGCAAGACGTCTGCGCTGCCTTTTATTGTAGTGCAAAAAGTCTCCAAAAGATGTCGTACTTGTACGCTTCATATCTTTATTATGTCTAGAGTGAATTATCAAGAAAGCATGGTCCAGAAGTCTTGAAAAAGCAGCATGTGGTTTAGCATCGCTAAAGCCATTCTATTTAAAGATCCAAATTGAAGCATAGCTACACAAAAATCTAATTAAATCTAATTTGAATCTATATACTTTTCAATATAAGCCAAAAGTAAATTCTGAAAATAAAGTGAATAGATTTATTTATGCAATAAAAATGTCATTAAAGCAACTGTTCAAGTATTTATATAGTAAATCTGATCAGATTTACTATATAAAAATAATTTTATATATATATATATATATATTTTTTTTTTTTTTTTTTATTTTTTGGCCAAAGCTTATGAGGAGTGGCCCCTCCCTGTTCTCCTTTGGGTGATTAAAATGTTAATTATGCCAGTGAACCTCATAAGTAAACAAGGTGAAATTATTCTCTGTTTGTCGCTTTATAGTCTGCTGAACTCAAGTAAACATCCAAAATAGAAAGGCTAAATTTAATTCAAGCTTAATATTGATTATAACTACCTGGAAAAACAAAAATCTTACATTTTTGTTATTATGAAAAAGGCGGATTCTTAACGCACAGAGAGATGCTTACAATAACTAAAATGCCAACCCAAATACATGTTAGTATATTTTTTCTACAAACCCTATGAGTTCAAATGTTGATTCTGTAACAAGTCACTCATCAGGGTTACAAATCCATTCTTTGTTCTTGCACATGTACAATGTGAGCCCACACAGCAGAGCGGCGGGGCTGTGGTACCGGTAGACTTGTTGTTCCCCGTTGTCCGTACACACACTCCACCCACCCTGCGCTGATTGGACAGAAAAGTACCCCCGCTTCCATCACTGTGTTTCTTTTTTCACCCGCACACTTGGTAGGGGAACGCCCATCTACAGGACCGGGAAAGTCACTTCAAACTGAAAAACACGCTGCATGGCACACAGACCATACAGGAGACGCTCGTGTGAGAGGAGATGCGCACACAGCCTAGAAGCCTGGTTCTGATCCTCGACCTGAAAATACTCTCGCGTAGCTAATAAGACACGTTGCATCAGTTTTCCATGACAGGTATTGGCTTTTTTTAAATGCTCCTTATGTCATAATAATCTAAGCGGATTCAGTTGTCTCGGAAACTGCTGAGCGCACTGGCTGGATGCGTTTGGGTGAACAGGTGGCGCAAGATCCAGCACTCCTAATTTGCCGGACGTTAAGCGTTTAATAGGATACCTGCTTCTAAGGTGGGTGAGAGTCGAGTGCGAAGTTTTTCTCCCTCCTCAGACAAGGCAACAAAGATGCCCGTTTTGGACCACGACATGGGAACTGACAACAGGACGCACGACGGCGAGACCTCAGACAGCGCCGACGATGAGAGCACCTTTTCGGGCTCCCTCGGCAGTCCTGCCCCGGACGTCCTCAAGAACTTTTACCACACCAAGCGCGTCGGGACCTACCTGATCGGGAGGAAGCTGGGAGAAGGGTCTTTCGCAAAAGTTAGAGAAGGTCTCCACACTCTTACGGGAGAAAAGGTAAGACATGGTGGTGGCTTAAAATTACATCTCCCACATTAGATGTGCACTTTCTAAACTATGTACCTCAAGGGTAACATGGCATTGCATGCATCTGGGTGTCAGATATAATGCTTTAAAAGAGCATTTGCTTGTTTTCAGTTTCTCTTGGCTTATCAGTGCAAGATAAGCCAAGATATATATATATATATATATACACACATATGGGACAGTGATACCACTGTCTCATATCATTTTGGGCAAATTGGAAGTCTTAAGAGCTTTCTTGTGCTGTTGTATGTTGGTGGTGTATAGGCATTTAAAAGGGTCAAATAATAAATGATATTACAGAAATAAATTTTGCAGATAAATAATTACAGAAGACTGTGTAGTCAGAGGGGTTAACCCAGTGGTACCACTGCTCAGCTCAGTTGTACTTCAGAGAAAGTGGCCAGCTCTGCTTGGAATGAGCGCCCTTTGTTAATGAGCTCATGTTGCGTCGCCAGCTGTCGAGGTGCAGTGCATGCACAGTACCGAAGCTCCGCCGACAATATTTACCTTACGTGTTTGTGTGTGAGAGAAAGGCTCAAACAGGGGAATGGAAAGCATCTGCTTTCCCGAGGCGTTGGATGGCAACTTGTGCGCTGCTTTGTCTGCTGCTGCTGGTGATCTCACCTTCTGCAGGCGCGCGTGGCTGTGATAGGGACGGAGAATAAAATTGTCTGGCCTATGAGGAAGCAAAGCTGCTACTTGCATATGAAATGACCTCGTTGATAAATGGGCTGCAGGGCTCATTGGGATTCTGCAAACGCAGGGGTTTGAGATGGGCATCCATTGGCCAGTTGTTGCCTTTGTCTCGATCTCTTCAGATTTTTTGGGGAAAACTGCCAGAAAAAAAAAATGTAATCTATGAAAAAACAATCTCCTCCTCTCTTTACTGCATGTTTCAACCTGTAAAACCTGTTTGTGTGACTATACCCTAACATAATATTAAATTGTTGAAAATGTATGTAATTATCTTGATCCCCTGTTTGCCCGTTGTTGCTCGCTCTGTTGCTCAGAAGAGAAAAGGCGCCTCTCCTCTCCCCTTTTTCCCCCACTCTCTTTGTTTAGGATGATGCAAACAGTGGTAATCTCACAACCAAGCACAGCTCTTCATTTGAATAAAGGCATCCAACAGGAGCTGTTAGGGAGGGTGGGAGGGCAGGGCAGCAAGTTTGTTCAACCAAGAGGGTATGCCAGGGCAAAAGAAATGCATCAGGTCCTCCAGATTCCCTTTTTTAGCATCACTTGAAAAATGATATAGATGTAGGCATGAGAATGTAAAAGTGAAGAGAAGAAAATGATGGGGTCATCATGGTCAGGGAGGTAGGAGAGGTCACATGGGTGTGTTTTTGATATATGTAACCCACTTTCCTCTCTACATTCCCCCTGCAAGACCCCTCCTTTCTGTCTGAGGGGTGCCTGATAAACAACTGAATCCCTAAAAGCCCCCCGGCAGCATGCCCCCTTCCCCCTTGATATCTCACCCCGCCCTTCTCATATGTACTACTGTAAATACACAGCCCTGATCCTAACCCGCCACATACATTTCCCGCAAGTGTAAACATGGGCCATCTTTAACTGTCAAGTGATGGCACATGGTATGCGCAAAATGTTCCTTCTGCAAGCCAGGTTTAATTAGCAACTGTAAAAAGGTTCTTCAGAGGGGAATCAATTATCAGAGCGTAAAAATGAGCTGAAGGATGGTTGTAAAAATAAGCCAAAGGGCAGGAGAAAAGATAGGACACTGTTGCACAATGTCGCTAATGGATATGGTGATTTGTTCCACTTGCCATGCTGGTCCACGTCTGTGGACTCTCCTTGAGATGATTTGTAATGTATGGTAACCATGTTCTTGAACTCAGTCTAGACAGGACACAAGGAGAAGCACAGGCAGAGAATGAAATATTTTTATTGAATTCAATTACCCACAAGGATCTGCCATTGAATAGAGGACGCGTCGTTTGCCATTTATGAGGACATCTTCAAGGATTTCTTAACAGTAACTCAAGCAGTCTTCCATTAAAACATTCTAAGAGGAGAAATGAAAGGCAAAGAGTAACACCTTTTAGTACTGGTGTTGCTTACATCATAACCTATCAAATGAGATTAACTGTAACGTAGCAGGAAAACAAATGGAGGTAACTTTAACTGCCCATTTGGTTTTGGCACCTTCTCAGCACATAGGATAACGTTTGCTTTTCCTTTACTTTATTACAATTCTGTTACCTCTCTCACACTCACATGCCTCCCCTCTTTAGGGCCTTGCATTACTCCACACCCTAAGAGCAGCTGCTTGAGAGAGGTCAGCGGCAAGTTATGTACCCAGCAGTAAAGATCAAGTTGCGTCATCACCTGTTACCCTCCTTGAAATCTAACCCTAAGAGACACACTAATATAGGAGTGTGCTTTTGCTAACTACAACATATGGCGCAGGGTTTAAGGGTCAACTCGCAGCTGCCAAGGCTTCAAGAAGAATCTCTCCTCATCCTCTTACCCTTTCCTCTTCTCTGGTTTTTTCCAGGTGGCGGTTAAGGTAATTGACAAGCGGAAGGCCAAGAAGGACTCATACGTCACAAAGAACCTGCGGAGGGAAGGCCTCATCCAGGAAATGATTCGGCATCCAAACATTGCACAGCTGCTGGACATCCTGGAGACGGAGAACAGCTACTACCTGGTGATGGAACTGTGTCCTGGAGGGAACCTCATGAACCACATTTACGAGAAGAAACACCTTGATGAGAGGGAAACTCAGAAATACATCCGGCAGCTGGTGCTGGCCGTCGAGCACCTTCACAGGGCTGGCGTGGTGCACAGGTATGACAAAGGACACAGAAACTGCCAAGTCTGAAAGTATTGTGTTGTTTTTTTGTACTAAAGATTGCTTTCAACATGTGGCTTAGGTCTATCCTGTGCACATGAATACACGAGAACACCCAGATCTATTGTACTTGTTAAGTTGTCATTCAAGGGTATTTAAGAACTTCTTTAAATAAACTAAAAGCACAGGATATCCAAACATCATGCAATAATCCAAACAGTGTTTATCATTATTAATATATTACGTTTAAAAGATGTAGAAATTAATAAATTTCCTGTTGTGCAAGAAATTGCATCATGTTGATCTTTCTAGTGGCTTGTAAGATAACAATGACTTCTGTCATCTTTCATAAAAACTGAGTGTGTGGGGTGTGGCAGTGTCGCACTGGGTAGAGTGCACAACCCAAGTACAGAGACCTTAGTCCTCAACGTGACTGTTAGGGGTTTGAGTCCCGGCCTGGTGGCCTTTGCCGCATGTTTTCTCCCCTGTGTCACACCCTTCTTACCTGTCAATATACTGCGAAAAAAGGGCAAAAAATCCTTTAAAAAAAAAAAGAAAGAAAAACTGGAGGCAGTGACATCTCTTCTCTCCCTTTTTGTCTTGCAGAGATTTGAAGATAGAAAATCTCCTGTTGGATGAGCAGGACAACATAAAACTCATAGGTAAGGCACTATCAAATTTTCCTTTCTTCCAAAAGTACAGTCTGTACTCTATAATGGATAAAAGTAACAACTGAATAATTAATAGTAATCATGTAACTATTTATTATTGATGCCTGGATGGTCACTGTAAATTTTCTCACCCTGAGTGCAATCAGAGCCTTAACGAGGTAAAGGGTTAAGAACAGCTAAATCTCCTGTTAAAAGGCTTATGAGCTTTCGCTGAGGCGTTAATCTGGCTCTGTCTGTTTGTGCATAGCTGAGATATATAAACAACAAAAAAGCCTAAGAATGACACTTACCACACTCTCTTACCCTCTCCTTATTAGATTTTGGCCTCAGTAACTGCGCTGGCATATTGGGATACTCTGACCCTTTCAGTACCCAGTGCGGCAGTCCAGCCTACGCTGCTCCCGAGCTGCTGTCCAGAAAGAAATACGGCCCAAAGGTGGATGTTTGGTCCATGTAAGTTCACATTCATTCTATAGAATATGAATTCACCTATTGTTGTTTACTGCAACCTGAAGTTTTAAATATGCACATTTTGATTTACAGTGGAGTCAATATGTATGCAATGCTGACCGGGTCGCTCCCTTTCACCGTGGAACCCTTTAGCCTTCGAGCTCTGCACCAGAAGATGGTGGACAAAGAAATGAACCCTCTACCTCCTACCCTATCTACTGGTAACTGACATTTTCTAGAGACTGAATGCATCATAAATGCCAATTGTAGGCGCCTACTTGTCAAACAAACCTTTGTTTTTGTTAATTAGGTTTCTTGAACTTGTTTTTATTGGCCCTCTGTGCTTTCTTTGGAAAAAAAAAAAAACGACTCATAATTAATTATTATGACCTAGATGGAGTTGCACACTCCCACAGTTGCCAACAGAAAAAAATATTTCCGAAGAATTTCCTGGCTCAGCAACAGGTTATGTGCTTGCATTTCAAAAGAATTTCTCAAAGGTAGAAGAGGGTGGGGGTACAGATAATACTGGAGGAACGAGTATCAAAACAAAACCACTGGAACCAATGACGCTTGTCACCTTCTAAGTGTCACGGCAGTGATGCCTGCTAATATTCAAGTGAAGGCTTGGCTCAACCACCTTCTACTTATCGTGATGATTCAATCTGAGAAATACGACAAGGTGAAAAGAAGGAGGAGATTTAGTGCTGACATTGTATTTGAATATAAGGAGAGTGTAAAACAAGTAGGAAAGGTTTTGGTTTTGACTTCCATGTAAAGACAAACTGATTGTTATACATGTAATGACATGTTTAACTTTCAGGAATCTTCACAGATTAGGACAGGCAACTGTTGACAGCACCGTATGATTTACTCTTTTTTCTCCTCTCAGCTGCCATCTGTCTGCTGAAGAAGCTTCTTGAGCCAGACCCTCACAGGCGTCCAAATATACATCAAGTGATGACTGATTCCTGGTTGCAGCTGGCCAATAGGAACACAGGGGCACCTTATCGCAGCAGGTACACACATGCACAGATGCAGTGCCTTGCAAGCCTTTTCACATTCTATCACATAGCAACCACTGTAGTGTGCTTCTTAGGGGAAGAGATGTGTTGTGATAAGCCAACACAAATCAGTCCATATTGTGAATAAACATTTGTGTATTAAATGGTTTGCAGATTTAATAGTTTGTAGGACTAACTTTCCATGCAACTAGAACTGCAAGTAAAGACTGACATTTTTGCCCTTTCCTTTGTGCGACATAGTTCAAGCTCAGTCAGACTGAAAGAAAAGCATCACACAAAGTTTCAAGTCTTTAGAAGAATTCTCATTTAGATTTAAGTACAGGTAGTCATTCTCACACATGAAGAATGTTAGAAATTCTTTTCAGCTCTGGCTGTATGTGCTGGTCTTAATGAAAGGTTAACTACCTTCCCCAGTTTTCAGCAATCTCTCACAGGTTCTTTTGTAGAACTGCAAAAAATGGGAATAACCAGCACTCCAAAATATACAAAGGTTATTGTGAGCAATATGTGTTTTAATGTGTTTGCCCATATCAAAACCTTCATATATTTTGGGAGTGCTGGCAATTCACATTTTCTGCAGTTCTTCTGGACTGAGTACCCATTTTTATTTTCCTGTTTTTATTTACACTGTGATTGTGTGCAATACGTTCTTCTTCTTCAGTAGAAGTGCTCTGAATTTAGCACCACGCATCTTCAAACCCTTGAACAGTGTTTATTTGTGAATCTTTTTTCAACAAATTTGCAGATATTCAACTTTTTTTTGGCCAATCACAAAAAAATCCCAATAAAGCAAACTGTAGTCCATAAAACTGCATGCAAAAACTGAGTGGGGTTTTCATGAACTTGCAATACCTTACACATTTAAAATGTTTACATGTTCAGACAGTAACTGTGCAGACACTTAGTAAATATAGTGTTACAGGATAACACTAATCTGGCTTCTCTTTGTTTCAAGAATTCACATTGAAGAAATAAATCAAGCAGTTTTGCTTCATATGACGGAGAAGATGGGGTACAAGCACAGCGAAGTGCTGAGCGCTGTCCTCACCAATCGTGCCTGCCACACTCTGGCTGTCTACTTTCTTCTCAACAAGAAAATGAAGAGGCTCTCCAAAGAGTATCGGGTGAGTTTATCGTAGCTAACGCCTGAAACACAGAGAAGCAATCTAAACTCTTCTGCTCGCTGAAAATTCTGAGACAGTTGGAAAAACCTGCATGGCCAGTTCTGAGAATTTTTTGCACCATTTCTGTGTATAGGAGAAGCAGATGCAGGAGAAAAAGAAGCTAGAGAAGCAACAAACAGAATACTATCAAACACAGTGGAGAAAGCACGTCGATAAATTAACCATCCCTCCAAAACAGACGCCCGTCTATCTGGCCGTTAGCAAAGGACAGAACAAAGAAAAGAAACACAAAACAGGTAAGGATTTGCACTATTTATTGCAAAACATGTATATGAACAAACTGTATTCACATAAAAAGGAAAAAGATATTTATTGCATGATTTTATTTCTATTTTTTACATAGGGTAGGTTGACTGAGCATGTATCTTCATGTACAACAGCCTGTTTCACACAACCACACTTACCTCTCCATGCAACCCACCCTTCATCCCTTCCTCCATCCACTCACCCGTCCATCCATCTACCTGAAAGTAACATCTTGGACAAACTTACAGCCATTTGTGTTGCAAATGCACAAGCACTTTATTTTACTCTAAACACTGTTCTGATGTCTGACATAATATGAATGAGAGACAGCGTAGCACTGAGGTATGTAAATTTGTATAAAGCTGCACTGGAATTATATTTGGAACAAAAGTGTGACAAGCGAAGAGGCATGTGAGCATCTGGGGAAAGCTAAAATTTAAGCTCCTTTTTACAACTTGTTTAACTTTGGGAAGCGAGACAGTATGCAAGGGGTGTTCTTGATCCCGGAAGTCAGGATAGGCTAGTACTGACGAGGTTAAAACTGAATCAGGTTGTTGGTTCAGTGCATGCTGTGACATAAATGAGATGACATACTACCTAGACACGCAAGTCATAAATCTAACATTATGTGTTGCTCCAGGTGTATTATTTTTATTGTTCACCTGTCTCTACAGCACCTACAGAAAAAAAAGAGATTATACAAGAAAGTTCCAACAGTGGGAACTAAAGGTACACCTTTTCTTTCTTCAGGTATTTTGAGAGCGTTAGCAGTAGGACATCGTAAGTCACCTCTGGCACCTCCGGGCACAGTTGCATCATCATCCATGGAGTACCTCGAGATTCATCCCCTCTTCCCCAACACTCCACAACAGAGGAGGCGCTTGGCCACCCTCCCGCCGGTCAACACAAGTCCAGAGCATAACATCCCTGCTCCACCAGCGCCATCACCAATTGGCATGCACTCTTTTGGTTCCCTTTCGAAGGCCGAACAAATTGAGGACACACCTTCCACACCCTGGTACAAGCTGACCAATGGGACTCTGTCACCACCACGCCACGTCTCTGCCTTCCAGCCCGACTCCTCTTACTTGAAAAAGGCCACCATTCCCAGTCCCCCAGTCCTGATTTCCAACCCACAGCCCAAGAAGAATTTGTCATCGGATGGGTGTGGTTCCTCTGACACAAGTGGAAGCCCTTCCAGCAGTGTTGGAAGTCCGCCAGGAGGCTCAGCATTTATGCCACTGAAGTCTGCCTTTAGTCTAATTAACCCCAACTCGGCATTCAGCCCTCCGTCCAACAGCGCGAGCAGCGATCCTGAGAGCCCAACACATCGCAGCAAGCTTCCCTCTATGGCCAAAGGACCCAAGAAGAAAGTCCCACTGCAGCCTTTTACATTCCGACCGGAACAATTCATTGAGGAAGTTGTTTCTCCACCTCCTTATCCGATGAAAACTTTGATGTGTGCTTCAGGTGCACTGAAGACCCTCTGCTGAGGGATTCGAAAAAAAATGAAAGGAACATTTGGGCCCCTCTCAACAGTTTGTAAAAGTTGGAGAGGTCTTCCAGAGCGGCCTTTTGAACTGTGAACTGCCCTTTTACTCCAACTGAGCCACTTTTCACTTCAATATGAAAACTAGACATGGGCCGGTATGAGATTCTTACTGTACAATAACCTTCAGTAGAGACACAACATTCTAGTCAAGGTGTTATTTATACAGGCTGACTGTTGCTTGTCAACTGCAGTTGTCAAACAGCAGTTGTCGAGCTAATAACAGGTAGCACAGGGTTTTTTTTGTAACAGCAAATTCTTCCAAACTACAGAATTTGTATCTTCTTGTAAGTAATGACATCTGTAGAGGCCTTCTTGTACTCATCTGACCATCATTGTTCAGCAACAGGTTGAGGAGGAGGGAAAGACCAGAAAATTTCTGTCACTCTGGCACTTTCTCCAACATTTAATTAAAAGGACTTTGAGCAGAAGGAAAAAGTATGATATAAAAAATTCAAACCTTGTTAGTCATTGAATCTAGTGACCGGCCCATGCCTAATTAAAATATGAAAAAAAAAAAAAAAAAACATGGAAGAAAAGGGTGAAAACTTACCATTTTACCTCTTGAGTATTGTGTTATTACATAACACGATACTCTTGTATTACACAAACCTCATCTTGAGAATGTCTAGATGAGATTTGAAATGGATCCTCTCTGTGCCCAAGACACACAGTGAACTTGGGACGTCTTGTAATACTGGCCTTGACGACTAATGCACACACACACATACACACAGAAACAAAGCCCTGTAATATAGACAAAGTTTGAAGTACTTTTTTTTTTATAATATTGCTTCATCTGGTTTGAGAGCAAGCCGCAGACTGATTCACACCAGCTAACAGGACCCGACTCTTAACCCTAACCCTGACTTTACATGTGTAAATGTTGTTGTCTCTGTAGAAACACTGTAATATAGCCACTGACTTCCAGCCAGCTCACACTGTAGCCTGACTGCTGGGAGGGGGGAAAAAAAAGCTCACTGCACTATTACTGAATACCAAAACCTGTAGGAAATAAATGTGCTGACTATCTTTTACCTCACTGCATTAATCGTGCATTTTTGCATTCTGTAGTGACAGTCAGGTCTGACACACCTGTCTGTGTAGGATGTGTCTAAGTGCTGACTTTAGATTTAACACAATAAAACTACATAGGGACCAACGGTAGAATCATAAGCTCACTTTTTTATAAACTCGTTACCCATCAGTGACAAATTACACTTCATATCTTTTTATACACAAGTATTAACTCATCAACAGAGAAAGTCATACTTATGGATCATTTCACAGCTGAACATGCCAGTTTGTAGTCAGTAAAATAAAATAGAGCATCAGAAGCCTTATTAAACTTAACCACCTCACTGAAACACTGAGGGATTTAAAGTGGGAACAAGTGCTACTCATGTTACCTAACCACCACAAAAGAAGTAACTCACCTCCCTTTGTCTTAATGCTGTAGTTTGTGCAATAGTCTTAAGTGTTTAACTGCAATGATGAGTTTTTGCCAAGAGCTCTTTGAGCGTGATGTGAACGTTGTTTTTTGTAAATAGCTGTCTTAAATGCCCCTGTCCCCTTCACATTAATAGTTCAGAATAAGAAGAATAAAAAAAAAATGTTTATGGAAATAACCTTTTTACAAAAAAAGATAAGGCTTCCACAGGCACAATGGAATTTTTTGCCTCGCTATTAATACTGATAAGTTGCATGAATTGAACTGTATTGTCATCATTTGAATTTATGTCTTTGTAACTGCTTTTTCTTTTTGAAATTGAGATTGATACAGACATGCGGGGGGTCTTTTGTAAGATTTTTTTAATGGATTGGTTTGAGTGTCAAGAGATTTCTATGCTGTATAAAGTATTTTAAATATCTATACTGAACGCTTTGTGTCTGTCTGGTCTTTTGAATTCCACCAGTGAACTGTGTGGTGTCATCAGAGGTAATAACGTCTGGCCTGAAATGATAAAAATTACATTCTTTCAATTCAAAACCAAAAGAAATGTATGTTTACGTAACACAGTCCAACAGCTTTCAGAATCGAATCACAAATTACTTAGTGCAAGCAAAAGTATTCAAACTCAGTGAACTTTTCCACATTCTGTCACATTACATTGACTTCACTATTTTATTGGAGGTTTGTCTTAAAGACTAACAAGGCAACATATTGATACTGCCACCACTATGCGTCACAGCATTTTGTAAATAGGCCAAGAAGGTGGAGATTGTTGTATAAAAAAAAAAAATCAAGCAAGACACTGTAAGTTTGTGATTTCTTTTCCTTCTTTTAGGAAAAGCTAATGAGGCCTTCCTTTTTTGCTATGGAGGGAGCCATATTTCTTTCCAAACACATTGTTCCATTTGTCTAACATGTCATGCACATTTCGCACGAGACAACTCAATAACGGGCAAAAAATAAAAAAAAAAGAAGGGGGGGAAAACACTTGAGGAACAGCTGAAGGACCTTTACAAATGATACCCTCACATACCATGACCCCCCGCCCTTTTCAACAACACCAATACACACACACATACTACAGACGCTAATCTACTCAGCTGTGGCCACCTCTCCCTCCCCCTTCCTAATAATAAACATCTCTTGGTGACACTGCCATGTCGAGACAAAGAGGAGGATTGGGGGGCGGACTCCAGGACTCTGAGACAAACACATTCACAGGACCACACAAACAGGGATGTCTGATTAAATCTGCGTGGCTAAGCTGATAGAAGCGGAGGGACAAGAGTGGCCCTAAAATGCATTAAAGCCAGAGCCCTTTGTTTATCACAGACAGGCGGACTGTTGATCAAAATCCCCCAGAGGTCTGGTGTCACAAGCAGCCTGTGGGCATGAATACGGCAGCTTAAGAAGGATAACACAGGACATGGACAGAGAACCTGAAGTTCGGTGATGGTCTTGTCACACCTGTGTGGAATCATCTGTTAACAAAGAACATAGTTAGTTGTTTTTTTGTGTGTGTGGCTTAAATAAAAGCTTATAATAACAGATTTATTTTCCAGCAACATGCTTTCAAATAAAAAGTGTCCACTGTAGACAGCAACACTCCCCTGTCAGTTTCAGACAACATCTTCATGGGATACTTTGGTTTTGTTCTGGAGTTCAAGCACACATTTTACACCAAAACACATTCCTCTCCGGGACAAATAATTCTGAATTTTTCTGAATGAAATCATGGCTGGACATTCCTAAGCTGTGTATACTTGCATTAAATGTCTGAAAACTGGCATCTTCAGACATTTGGACATTGTACTCAAGGGTGAATCCGACACATGGAGGTCTACAATTATTTTCTTGATATCAAGTGAGAGCAATACGTTTGAGGTGTACTAAATATCATACAAGTTTAGAATATTATCATTATTTTTTAGATAGAAAGATAATCTTACTTATTTAAGCCTCTGAAGAAAGTAATAAAAGATCTTCCCACTCATTACTCTGGCATTTAGGAAAAAGCTATGTTGAAGATCCCATGTGACAAAAATTAGGAAACATTTAATGTTATTAAGACAGTTGGAAAAGGAAAGGTTATTAATTTCTTTTCAACTTTTTATATCTAGAAAAGTATATTATAAATGTGTCATTAAAAACAATATCAGCCCACACAAAGCAGAAAAAAAAATTCTGGTGTTATTAGGTCTGTCATGATAACAGATCTTGTTCTATGATAAATTGCATCAGTAATTATTGTAATAATGTTGTTTTGAGACTATTTTCAAATTGTATGTTGATTATGGCATAATAATGCAAGTTTGTCATCTCAAAGACCAGTAAACTTTAATTTTGTACTGAACACTTTCCATTGGAAGTGGAAGACATTTTAAATATAAAAAGTTAAACACGGCAACCAAAAGCAATAAATAAACAGCCGAAACTGTAAATAAAGTGAATCATGATGTCTCTAAAGAAATTTCTCCTTCAAAAAACATGCATCATCACATCAGAATGAAAATTATTGAGCTCATTTTCACCTAACATGTGATTAATTGATTAACTGCGTATTGCGGCAGGCTTGGGTGCTATAACCCCAAGTGTAATTTATCCCGCTGAAATCACTGGAAATACATTTAAAATGCCTCCTGGAGGATTGAGCTGCTGTGGTTGTAATGATTATCAGTCAGCTCAGTTTACTTTAATATCCATAAATCAATCTCATTGGTAATCAAAATCCCATCTTCACTCAGATCTTCAACAAGTCCCTGGAGCTGTGTGAGGTTTTTGCTTCGAACACTCCACCATCACCCAGGTCTCCAAGAACTGCACCCTCACAGGCTTAAGAAGGCCTGTCACCATATGACTATGGTTTTGAAATTATTTGAGCAACAGCAGATATAGCACAGATTCTTTACAATTTAAAGGATAAAATGCTTTTTACCCTACTATTTTACACGATTTCAAGAACATTTGCCTTGCTGCAAAATTGCTAAACATGTGTAGCAAGTAAAGGTGCTAAGAGCACTTCTTAAGGATACAAATACAAGTATTTTCCCATTTGTTGTCAATTTTATGTACCAAGATGTTTGAAAATATTTTCTACTTCAACCAGCTCTCATTTGATTGTTAGACTGAATTCATTATTTATGATCTACAAACAGGAGTTTGTTTTGTCCTATTGAGATTCATTTCTAAAAGGCACTTTCACCACCACTAGTACTAAGTGATCTCTTTCTGTTGTCTGCTTTATAATGGTAGAGGTAAAAGAAAAAAGCCCCATATCATTCACATACTTAACTAATTTATAGTTATAATTACCCATTCATATAAATACAGACAGAACAGTGGTTATAAGATCACTCTGTGGTGCACGTAATAAACTCAATACTACCATCATTAACCTTTTGAGGACATTCAGTGATAAATGTTATTGTACTTCTTTTAATGTCTCTAAAACATATATTTTAATACAGCTAAATACACATGTAAAAATCTATAAACGGTTCTCTAGAATGTGAAATATAGACTTTTGGACACCGAGCTGTTGTGCAAAACATGTTTGCGGTTGTATCATGCATTCCTCTTTGGTGTTTTCATGCACATTAGAAAGTGGTGTTTATAATATGCAAATTAGAAATAATCTGAAAAGGTTGACGCATATGTCACATGCACAGTTGAAAACAGTTGTTGCAGCTGTTTTCATACAGCAATAACAGATAACATGTTTGATTATTTCAATGATTACAAAATGGTGAATAATGTCTAGACAGAAGAAGTTTCTGAAATAACCTAGTTAGAACACCTTTCAACTGGTAAGCACATATGCAACATTAAGTTGAATACCTTTTATTTTTACTTGTTTTCATCATAATATGAAAAACCTTATCAACTTTTATTTTAAATAACCAAAAGTGGCATGAATGGTTGTTAGGTCAATATTAATATATATATACTTTAGAATTTTTTTTATATTTTCTTAAGTGAAAATACAAACATGAAGAAAAGATTAGAGATTATGTCTTCAACAGCGAGTTGCTAATCCAAGTACATTCTCAGAAATCATTAATCCACACTGATAAGATAAAAAAAATAATAATAATTTTCCTTCATGCAAAGATTATTTTAGAAATAATCTGCCAAGAACAAGTCTTGTAAGAATAATCAGGCAGCTAAGGAGAGTGAGCACTAAGTTCGTAATCTTTGAAATGACATTTTGACTTGTTAAAGAGGTGAAAAAGACAGGTACGCATTAAAAAAATCCTGAAAAAATTTTCATTAGATAAAGAAATGACATTTTATTTTACCTTTAGACTTTGAACACATTAATGTGAGGCATCTTCTGCCAGAAAAGGACAGTAATGACAGTGTCATTCACAAAGCGATACAACACAGCCACATAACGGGATGTTGTTCCTTTTTAACGTGTGTGTAAACTGTCCAGCAGGACTTTATTTCTCTCAATCTGTTCAGGCTTAGATCCTGATGACACTAATCTTGTTTTCTGCCTCCTCCCTCGTCACACATCCACGCGCACACCGGGGTGTCACTGGCAATGAGACGAGCCTTTGTGTCTGAAAAAAACATTAGATTAACCTGCTCCACGGCGATGGCAGCAGAGGATGCTCTCAGGTGGAGAAAACATGACCACACCGGGTCTTTATAAGAGGGGCTGTGCTGTGTTCTTGCATGCAGGTTTAGGTTGAAGAGGAGGGAGTGAGTGCACGGCGGGTTACCTGACAGACACGACTGCACACAAAGATATGGGAGGAAATAAACAAGCAGATGTTTTATAATGAAGCAGGGGGCTTTGAGCACTCAGAAGGGATTTGGGTTATTCTGTCAGACTGACTGATGAAGGTGATTAATGAAACAAGAAGGCTGATGCACAGGCTTTACAGATTCATTGTTCAATAGACACAGAACAAAACTGGGCTAAGTTTCTCAAAGGTTAAAGATATAGCTACCCCTCTGATTAATTTGAGAAATCCAAGCACCATGTGAAGAACTTAACTGAGCTGTAACTAGTTGACTAATGACACCAGATCGTCTTAATCACTTCAGCTGCAAACACATGTTGAACAAGCAGCCGTGTTAAGGAAACACAAAGGGGATGAATCAAGTCAAAGGTTTAGCTTCCCCAAATATTTGACCTTTTACCTCCATTATACTTTAAAATATGTTAAAGTTTTCTGTACGTTGGTTTGATAAAAAAAACAAAAACAAAAAAACATACCTTTCTAGGGTTCTCTGTCCTTTTAACACGGATCTTTAAAGTGTGAGGAAATGGCTTAATAATTAGTTTTAGGCTTGTATTTTAAATAAAAATATAAGAACAGCTAAGTCCACTATTAAGTATTCTTTAAATGTTCTTTCTGGAAGCAATAATAGTATGTTGGAGTTGCTGAGCAAAACTCCTGACTTGGATCTGACTGAAAATCTGTGGAGGGAGCCAAACATTAGGGTGATGGCAAGGAAGCCTTCCAGATTCACAGATTTGAAGTTGATCTTAAAAGTGAAACCAATCAAAATGCCAAAGGAAACCCACAAAAAGCTGTTCAACAACTGGAAGCTGGTCTTGTTGCCTGTAATATGAATATGTTTTTTTTTAATACAAAGGGTAAAAATCATTTTAGATATACAAACTTTCAGTAAAAAGTTATTAAAATGGTTTCCCCAAAACTTGATACTTCATATTGAAACATCTTTGTTTTAATTTTAGATAATGTATTGGTTAAATTAAGACATGTTTTAAACTAGACCTAAAATTAGGGGAAGGGAAGGAATGACAGAAAAACAAATGGAAGTAAATATGGAGACAGGTGGATGGATGAATAAATAAACAGATGGGGGATTGACAAACAAATAGGTGGATGGATGGATGGATATTGGTAAAATTAACAAAAATGGGATAAGAAATAAGAGGAACTGAGAAAACTGAGGTTTTCCTAGATTTTACTCAACCCCTTCACCCTAATCTTTTGCTCACTCCACAAAATCTATTTACAATTGTTTGCAACTTAAAATTAAAACCAGATTTTATACATTTCAAAACAGTATAGGAAATCTGACTGGAAGAAACTAAGTGTTCACAATTTTCTTGTAAAACAGTGTGTATCTGACTTCATTGCCAGGATTGTTATGGTTTATACTGGCTGTGGCAAACCAACAGTTAACTCAGGAACGGGTCATAAATCAACCTGAGCCTGGTGAGCCACAGCACTTTATCAGAGGTAAATTTAAATATAAAACTGTCAACCTGGGAGATAAAAATGGGGATTTTTGATATCATGAACAATGCTGACAAACCCCAAACATATACCCCTCAATTACTCTCTACCAGAGCACAAAACACCACTAGATTTAGATTTCTTTTGCTGATAAAATAAAAAAAAATTTCCACAGCCTGCAATAATTTTAAATGTGTATGAAAATTCAGCTATCCTAACTTGGCAACACACAGGTGGCACTCCTTGATATGTTTTTTCCCCTCAAAAACAAGATCAGAAATTCAATCAAAGAGCAGCAGAGCCAATAGGATCTCAGTGTCTGTGGCAGCAGCAGCACCAGTCTGGGTTGGCCATTGGTCGGCTGTTTTACACAGGAAGGGATGTAATTGGTTGCCAGTGCACCAAGGCTTCATTGCCTCCATGGCAACATTGCTTCCTTATTGCTTAGGGAAGGTGAAAAGGAGGGAAAGCGGGGAGGCGACTTTCACTCAGACGGTACCTCTGCATTATTCATCCTTTGTCCCCGTGTGCTGGTAGAGCGTGTGTGATTGCACTGACTGACTGATGTGTGTGTTTCTATCTTGGTTTGGGTGGCAGTGATTGGTTGAGACGTCAGGGGGTGAATAAGGTGAAGCCAGTGCAATAATTGCACCCAACTGTGCAATGCATCCAGCAACACCATGTCTATATATAAAACAACTAAATGAGCTCTGAGGCCATTTAGGGAGCCATTCACTAAAATGCTGACTAACTTTAAAAAACAGCCTTTGGTTTTTTGAGACTTACTTTCTGAATTTTAAAAAAAATGGGACATATGTAACATTTTTTTATTTACTTGTTTGCTATTTTAAAGGGGGGTGCAGCACACATCTGGACTGCCGACTAGATTCCGACTGGCAGGAGCGCAGTCAGCGGACGCACACCTGGGCTCATCTTTACACCATCACCAGAAACAACAAAAACCACCACCACGCGGTTTGTTTGTTGTTGTTTTGATTTCTGCAGCCTCCCCTCCACACCCCAAACAGTTGAGGGTGGGGAGAACTGGAGGGAGGCGAAGAAGAAAGAGACATGGGTGGAGTCAAAGCAGGAGAAAAACATCACACAAGGATTAGTGTTAGGTGGGTGGGAGGAGAGTGGGGGGTCATTGAGGACTCCTCCCTCTTCATATGTGTTTTGTGCATGAACAGGGAGAAAAAAGGGGAGGGGGAGCAGCAACGCCTATTGACAGGCGTGTTGGCCGGCGAGCTGGCTGGCTGCTCCTCCGGCAGCGGATGCGGTGACGAGATGGCAACAGACACCCAGCGTAGCACGTGCTCTCAGTTGCCATCGCAACCTGCCCTTGGATACAGCATGCTGGTTGGCCGTTTCTAGCTGTTGTTGTTGTGCGAGGCTGATGAAACCTCGTGGATGAGGGAGGGCGAAGCAGAGCCGCGTGGAGCCGCTTTCCTGCTCTGGGAGAAAGTGTTGCCATGCACATTAGAGGTCAGCCAGTAAACAAACAGAGGCATTAATAAATTAATCATCCTAGCCACCAGCGACTCCTGAAGAAACTTGACATTTAGCCCTTAAATCCAAGAGAAACAAAGTAGGATGAGCCCCCTGATCCTTTACAAACAATAGGGCAAAACAAGAGGTAGCAATAGAAAAGATTATTTCAAGAAATCAAACTGGTTTGGTTTGTCACTTGAAGTTAGCAAAACTTTTATTACACAAGAACAGCTGCACAACCAAAGAAGCTTTAAAACAACAATAAGATAATGCAACAAATGAAAGAGATGCTATACAAATTATTTTATTATGATCACTTTCTGCTTTAATGACAAACAAACCATCCTTGGTAAATCTGCGAGCCTAAAAACACTACACACTCGAGGAACAGAACAAAGAGGAGACGAAGAGTGTGTGGCCTCAAGTGGTCAGATCAATACCGCATTGTGCTGAGTGTGCAGCCTGGCTGATAACATCCTGCACAAATAAACATTCTGCTCATGGCACACATTTATTCTGCGCCGGACCCACAGAGCAGACGCTGTGAGCCGCAAGGAGCCGAGGTGGCAAGATGATTGATTACAAGAGCAGGCAGTCTTTGTTTCACCGCTGGTTTTTAGGACAAAGCCCAGTAGATGGTGTGAGTATGTGTGTGCAGCTTTACGTTCATGTGAACAAGGTGTAACTGGGACAAAATGTTCTCCTGGAGAAAAAAAAAAGTGGCTGATATTAAACTTCAGAGCTGGAGGCATTTGCGCATAAACAGGTGCACAAGATGAGACAATAAAATCTGTAATTTGCAACACTTGGAAATAAACAGCATCACAGATGACTTGACGCCCATCGTCGTCAAGCTTCATCGCATCCCTCCTTAAGGCCAGCTTCGATCTTCTCCAGCCGCTGTGCCATGGTCACAACGAGCATTTTCATCTGGAAACATCAGGACCGGGTAACGGAGAAAGATGGACATTTTGAGGTGTTTGCAATCTCAGGACGAACAGCAAAAAAGAGGGTGGTGAAACAAATTAAGAAAGGGAGGATGGAAGTAGTCACAGCGGGGCAACAAACGAAGAGGGAAACTGGACAGGTGGGGAAATGAAGAAAGCAGAGAGAGAAGGAAGGAGAAGAAATAATTAGACAAAGGTGCCAGAGACGAAGAGGAGGGGATGGGTGAGTAGGAGAAGGGTGGGGAAACAGGTCAGCGAGAACAGCAGACAAAAAACTCATTTAATTGTCGACAGAAAAGATGGAGTGAGCCTAATGACTACGGCAGAAAAGGCAACAAACATCAGATAGAGAACAGACCAAATCTGTGCTGATATTTACACTAGCTTAAAGATTCAAGAACTTACCTATATTTTACTTAGAAAATAAATTGGGAGTTGAACTTTTTGGTAATTTAAGATGTAAAGGGCAAGGAGCAGTCCAAAGTATTTCTGGCTCATAGACAGTTTCTGTTTAGCAGTGTCTCTTCTTTGGTATAGAGACCCACTGATGGGGCTGAGCTGACATTATCCTGGAAACTAAAATACTTGAATTAGATTCACTTTGATTTGGGACAAATTGGAAATCATGTATCTGGGTATGAATATATATATAGTATATAATTTAATGCATCAACAATTAATAATAATAAAAACAACTACTAAATAAAACTCTTCAAATAATGCTACCCCTTTCCACCCACAGTCAGAATCACCAGCCTATATAGATAAACATGTCAACAACAGGCTCAATTTTAGATTTAATCTAAATTTTAACCTCTCATATTTAATTACGGTGTACTCAATGCACCCTTTGTTTGAATGGCAAAGATTTCATTGTGTGACATTAACTTTTCAAGGTTCAATGTTCTTGTTTTGGCAAAAAAGAAAATCTAATTAAAAGTGAGAACTGCTCACGTAAAAGACAGAAAGTTGGCATGGTGTTTAATTACAGTCTCTGTGTGCACGTGAAGACACATTTAGTGATCTGTTGATCCAACAAATGCATTTGCCTTTAGGGCAGTGTGACCTGTTTTCAATTCACGTGCATAAAAGATAAAATCTCACTGTACAATGAGCCAACTGCCAAGTGAGGGATGTTCAAAGGGGTGAGATAAGCGCAAAAATGTGCCAGACATTCATTGAGTTAAAGCAACAAAGACACTTCATCATAAAAACCTGTGTCCCTTCAACAGATTCCTCAACACGCTCTCCAGCTATTGTGCTCAGAGTGCTAGAGTGTGGGAGGGCTAGCAGGTACTCCTGCACACTATCACCACCTACTGGACAATTGATGTTTCTGCTGTTTTTTAGGAGGAAATTTCTTAAACAAAGGGTGATTTGGTTGAATTCAGGAAACCAACACACAATCAAAGAACGTGTGGAAGAAAATAAAATGCAAGCATGACAGTAAAACATACAAAATCATTAGAGCTAAAATAAACAAACAACTTTAAACAGGAGTGATTTAGAATGTTAAAATAAAGAAAATATCCAGAACTTTGTTCCTTTGAGCAAAGAAAATAACTTGGGAGGTAAAAAATGAAAGTGTTTTTTGGAAGGTGACACGGGTCGGCAGATGAGGTAATGTCTGAAATCTGAGTCTGCCCACTATGGGGGAAAGGGTTTACCGGAACACAGCTGATGTCATCCTTATGCTGTAGTACAACCTGTGCATTTAGAAAGCTGCATCAGGAGAAGAATACGACTCCACACTTAACGACTCCAGCTAAAACTGCTTTAACCTGCTGGTCAGATTTCTATTTTTCACTTCAATATCAGATAGATATTTATTTTTAATTTATCAGACAGCACAATAATTTTAAAACTAATAATGCAATCTAATACAAATGTATAGATGTTAATCGTGACAAGCTTTAAGGGAAGAGAGAGTGCTAATTTCACAATTTACTACATGAAGGAAGGCAGACAAAGAGAAGCAGAAACAATAATTTACCTCTGTCAACTGTTGTTCAACATTGTGCCTGTACTCCAGTGTTACCAGCTGCTCTTTGGGGCCCTCTGCTGCCAACATCTGGCCTCCAGAGCCGAGCACATAGCTGAAAAACACACAGGGTATTAAGTTATCTGGATACATCACTCACATGGCTTCAATAAAATGTAAAATTGACATATGATCAATAACAATGAAGTTATTTTACAAAACTGATTTTATTGTTTAAAATTGTGTGTTAATATGAGGATTCTTAGTCTAATAAATGCTACACAGCCAATATTAACATATTAGAAGTGAATAATGCCACACATTTGAGGTCACTGAAAACAGGGCTGCGGGTTAAAAACACATCTTAGAAAAAAATCAAACACCACAGCGCAATTTATTAGCATAAACTAGCAAGAATATGGATGAACATAATTAAAATCTGGTAATAATTAGAAGAAGCGTTTGTGTTCATCAGTCAAAATTGAAAAGCAAGACCTTTCTGGTTATAGTGTTTGGACTCAATATGGCCTCATTTTACAATAATTTTTTACAATTTGTGGCAACACTGGTAAAGATGCAAAAATAGTTGAAGTAGCATAATTTCCTCACTGAACTATAAAATACAACCTATAGTTTAAGAACATTAATTCACAGAAAATAAATCATGTTAAAAGTATATTTCAACATAATTTATTTTCTAAATATATTTTTTGAAGTTTTGCCTATTCAGAGACCTCAAAGTTGATTGTTTAGTAATGTTTAATTAGTAATCCACAACTTTCTGTTAGTTTTTTATTTAAATGTCTTAATGGCCCTTTATTGTTATGCAATCTTCGAAAAACAAGAGAACATGAAAATCAATTAAAGCATGTGCATTTTAATCACATTGTAAACATCATTCAACTCCTGTGTCACAAAAGTTTCCTTCTCAACCAATAGTAGCTGGAGTTGAGAATTTGTGTTTTCCATCATTGTTAGTCGTTAGATTTGTTTATGTATATTGTGTTTATTTGTGTTAGTAAGTAAATCTCAGTGTGATTATCAATAAATACAACTTTTGATTACAGCAATTACGAGTTCCCACTGATTTTTTCTTTTACTCAATAATTCCAGTGTTCACCTTAGTGTTGATCCTTTATAAATTATTATCTTGAGAAATACACAGAAATCTTCTTGCGTCATTTATTTGTAAATAGAGAACTTTAAATGGAGAGGAAAATAAATCCCTCATAGTTTGAGGTTACCAGACTGATTAGTCTACAGTTTACGATAACCTAATCATGCACCAGGATTAGACCTTCATGCTTGTTTGGTTCAGTTTGAATGTATTAGACTTTTCAGGCTCTCTGGGTAGAACACCACTATATTTCAGACAGTAACGGTGAACTAGAAATGAAAGCACCTGTCGATGCTGGCTACACTGAGACAGAAAGTGGATCTCTTGTGGTCCAGGTTCCTGGGCGTAGATGTGTAGACCATGCCAAGCACCGAGTGGCAGCTGCGACAGATGAGATCCACAACCAGGCTGTTGAGTTTCAGTTCATGAAATAAAAAAAATAGTAAAGCGTTAAGAAATTTTTGTTATCCAGTCACGACCCAACCGTAATACCATAAATAGCTTGTAACATTATATTGTATTAGCAGCTTTAAGTATTAGAATGTCAAATGTCAGAGCTTGCAACATAGCAGTAATTTTAAAAATGAGCAGATAAGTCTAATAATAGTAATACTGATAATTCTGTTTGTTACTTAAAATTGAGTTTTAATCAAAAAAACCTAGAAAATGGTTACATTAGTAACTGCTAAAGTACAGAGTGTAACCCTTCTTACCAAACTGATCGTTTGTTCAGTTCAAAGAAGTGAGTGTCCTTTCCAATGATAACATTGTTGGTGACCCCTGTAATGGTAACAACAAACAGGTCAGCATGGTGCATCACATTATCACAAGAGTGACATCTTATACTTTTCAGTGGATGCATTTATATTTTGGGGCGAGGGTTTCAATCAGACAGCAGTTTGCTGGTCTGAATTGGAGAATAAAGTAACATAGTACTTTTGCAGAGCCAAGACACAAGCCTGCCAGCGGCCAGATCAGTCTATTTAAACCCTGAACTGTAATTCTTTTTAAAATTTACAGTTCATTTTTAAATTTTTTAAGTATAAATGCAAGCTCACTATTGAATTATGACAGATATCTCTGCAGTGGGCTGGCTTTAATCCCAGAACCTGCAAAGACTGTAAGGAAGAAGATGATGGATGGGTTAATAGATGAATGGATGGGATGAACGGATAGTTGGTTGATGCACAAAACCACATACCAATGGATAGACATAATGGGGGACATAATGGGAGAAGGATGCACACAGGAACAGGTCATACTCACGCTTTAGTTTTATTTGGTTCTGGTCGTCTTCACTTCCATCCCAGGACATTGAATCTCCAACAGGCAGCCTGCACTTCCCGCAGATGAAAACCACGGGCCCGTCATCGTCGTCCTCTACTTTTTTATCCGCTCGGCCGAAGAGTTTTTCTTCCACTGCGCTAGAATCGATACTAGATACCTCAAACGTCTTGTTTTTGTGTTTTTGAAGATGTCCAATAGACTTTTCTTTCGTTGCCATTACTGCAAACCCCGTACGGCCGAAGTGTGTTTTGAACTTAAGCGGTTGGTTCAAATATCCGGAAGCACTCGAGAAGTTCACTACTGCATACTTCCGCTTTCGTCTTGCTGCCTGAAAAAGTGGATTTAGTGCAAATATATTATCATACTATATGGACTGATTAAACAGACAAAAATATCTAAACAGTAAATAAATAAAAAAATCAGAAGTGTTAAAAGAATTGCTAAAAAGAACAAAATAAAATAAGACAAAATTATTTTTGTTACTACTTTGCCTTTGGAGTTTTATACTAGAAAGACTTACTACATGGTAAATCTACAATTGTTCCAAAATAGCAGACTATAAGTATGCTAATCTTCAAATACAAATAAAGTTTGCTGATGATTACTAAAACTTTTTCACAAGGTCAAAATACCATGATATATCAAAAAAAGAATAACACTAAAATTAAATAATTTATTGATTTTATTCTAGTGCAAGTGTAGTCCTATTTTTTTACTGAGAAACACTATTTTAATTTGTCATTGGTGAGGAGAACTGAACTAAAGAATAAGGGGTAGGAGTGTAAAATGAGTTGCTCAATAAGAAGAACAAAACAACAACACAGAAAGCAAATATTCTTGAAACAGCTCGCAAACAATCAGACAAAAATAACCAACACAAAGCTAAAAACTGTTTAATGTCAACGTAACAAAAATCCATAGTCTGGCAAAATAAAAAAATAACAATCATTTGGTATTTGGGAAAAAAAAACAAGCACACTGAAAATATCCACATATATAAATAAAAACAATCATTTATATATGTGAATATGTTTTCTAAATAGCAAAAAAATAATCATTTAAAAATTAAGAGAGACAAATAAAAACGTTGTCAAGATGACTACAAATAAAAAAATTGAATAAAATAACTTTGGAATGACATTTGTAGGCGCTTGTTTCGTTTCAAAATCATTTACACGCGCTTACGTTATCGATCTGGGACCCGTTTCAGGAAGCTGAGTTAACAAGCTCAGAGTAGAAAACAGATACTTTCAATAAACATACTCGACGATACTCAGGATTTTCACTTATCCCGTTTTCTGAAACGGGTCCCTGGAGTGAACTATCTTTACTTCACACAATCTTTGGAATTTTAGAGGAAAAAAAAAAAAAAGCTAAACGGATTTTTTTTTTTTTTTGCATGTACACTTTAAAAAACACATACATAACTAATTGATTATAGTTACGCATAAGGTGTTTATCATGTTCGTGTAAAAAAAAATATTTTTTTCATGTAAAACTTTGCAACAAAGTTTTTCTGTCTTCTCATTGGCTAAAAACCAGGAAGTTAATTTGAGGGGCGCGAAAACACACGGTTTTTATATTGAGAATCGTTAAAGCGTCAAAACATTTCACAATTCTGTAGTGACTGTCTAGGTTTTTCATGTCTTCTCTGTGATCATGTGTGAAAAGCTGAGGAAGGTAACTCTTTGACTCTAGTAAACACACATTAATGCGCCAGCCGCATTGCTGATATTGTCTTATTTTTCTGTCTCTTCCACAGGTGAACAGCTGGTTGGGGGTAGTGTTTGGGGATCAGCCAGTGCCACCGTTTGAGGTGAACACCAGGACAGTGGACATACTGTATCAGCTGGCTCAGTCCAGTGAAGCCCGCTGCAGTGATACTGCTCTCCTCATAGAAGACTACAAGCAGAAAACATCAGAGTATCAGGCTGACGGTGAGGCATATACAGCAGGGAGAACAGATAATGCATAAAACATTTGGATTGGAATAGCTGAGTTGATCTAAAGTGTTTAGATTTGCCGAATGGCATATTTTGCACATGTAGAAACTAATAGAAACTGAAGTAAATAAATTTTTATGGCCTAAGATTCAGGTGTGGTTTTATTTTTTAAAGCTCTCCAAATTGTCTCCATATCAGTCCACTAAACGACACTAAAGGCTACTATTGAAGCATTTAAGGTGAATATTTTGTGCTCAGATGTCCAAATTGTTATTAAACTTGAGGGAAAATAGAAATCTGAGTTTAGAAAATGCATGGAGTTTCAAAATAAAGAACACATAAGAACTCTTTTGTCTGTTTTTCAAAAACTGTATTTCACTAATCCCATCTTTTTTTTTCCCCCCCACCTAGCTGCTCACCTTGAGGATGTTCTTCTGCACGGTGTTGGCCTGTCTGGGGCAAGCTTGTCAAAGCCGACTGCAGACTACCTGTCTGCTTTAGTGGACAATGCTATGGTGCTGGGAGTGAAAGACACGTCACTGACCAGGTTATTTTCTGTGGCCTTCTATTTCATTGATCAGAATGTATGGTTGTTTTAGTTTTGTTTGTTTGTAGCTTCATGCCAGCAATCAACAACCTCACCGGTGATCTTCTGGAAGTCGAGAAGTCGAACAGAAAACTCGAAAGGGAACTAAGGGCGCTCCAAAAAAGACTCGGTTCAACTCTGGTGCTGCGGGGAAACCTACAAGAGTAAGAATAAGGCGTGAAGCGAGCTGTTAAAAGTGTGTCAGTTAAGTTTGATTAGAAGGTTGGGCTTACACATGTACACATTGGTGGTCTTCATTGTCAGGGACATCGACAAAACTACCAAATCTCAAGCGGTGGAGAGTGCAAAAGCAGAGGAGAGGCTGCTCAACATGGACTTTGTGACGGCCAAGGCTCAAGAGCTCAGTATCAGACAGCAGAGGTCAGAGGTATGTTGCAGCGTATTCCTCTTTATAATTTGGGATTACTGCATAGATGCTGAGGTACTAAGTGGGATCCTTTCTAGGCCATTTTGTGATTCAGTCAGCAACCCGCATTATCCACAGATGGGAATCAACTTGATTCTTGACAGAATATAATTCACTTCTCCACATTTAGACTCAGAAAAATTTTTCAGATGTGTATATGTCAAGATAAGAAGCTGCTGCTCAGCTTTAGGAAGAAGCTTCATAAAAAAAACCTGTATTATTTTCCCCTCTAAATGACCAAACAGTTTAAATTCTGTTTACCTAGTTGCAATGTCATCTGCCTCTTGTTTAAAACTTTAATAGATAAGGTGTTTAGTTCGTTAGGACGGCCATGGTCTTCTGTTAGTCACTTTATTCTGCTCTGCTAATCCTGCAGGCTCAGCTTGTATCCAGGAACATGGACAAGTCTATCACCCACCAGGCCATTGTGCAGCTTTCTGAGGTATTTAAGCATTTTCACCACATTCATCGCCATGGGGATAGAAGCTTTACTTTGTCTGCACTCAGGGTTTGAAACATGTCATCTTATTTTTCTCTCTGCAGGAAGTTGGTGCACTGCAAAACGAAATAATCCCCCTGAAAAAGAAGCTGGAGTCGTACATGGACCTGAGCCCGGTGCGTTCGTTTTCTAGTTTTTCAAACTTCATTACATTTCCAACCGAACGGGTGATCACGTTTCCTGTTCCAACCTTTGAAAAGAAAAAATCAGTTCAGTCTAATTTATTTAAGCATTAAGTTGTGAATTTAATCTTGAAATGTGCTTTTTTTCCCCCCATTCTAAACCTTCAGAGCCCATCTCTTGCACAAGTAAAGATAGAAGAAGCAAAAAGAGAACTAGTGAGTGTGTAAATATTTGGTTTTATAGCATATAAGATGCCATTCTTTGCTCGTTTGTCATTTTAATTACTCTTTTTTTTTAATTAATTTTTCAGGCTGCACTCGATTCCAAACTTGAGACAAAGGTGGATTTTAAATGAAGTTGCATGTTGCACAGTCCTTTCTTTAAAAATAAAGTTTTTGCACTCATCTTTTTTTTTCTTCTTTTCTACCTTTACCTGCCTTTATCATTAATGTTAAAAGAAAAGTGGTTTGAGGTATTTTGGGTCACCTAAAAGGATACTTCTTGCCTCTCTCCTCCTTTGCCTTGGAACCTTATTTAAGTAGAGGTTAAATATTTCAGAGATTTTGGACACTCATAAAAAGCTCACACAGTATCCATATTAGTTCATATACCTTGAACATTTTTATATTTTACAACTTTTATAACTAGCTTATTTTGTCTTGTATGTTTACCAACAAAACATTGTTTGCATGCTTGTCAGTGTCTAGAAATGGGTACAATTTTCTGATATGATTTTAGCTTTCTTATTTTATGATAAAATAATACTCTAGTGCTAATGTGTAGCTGGATCTCTAGTCTGTCTCCACCCTTTCTGTTTGTTTCAAACATCGACAACACTAACGAGATGTTTTGCTTTTCCTCTCTGATCACAGCAATCTAATTGAGGGGTTGGTCTTAGAGTTGTAAAAAATAGTCCTCAGATTATACCCAAACAAGTTTTAATCTGTGTGAACAACCTCATCAAATGCAAGTTCTTTTGTTTTTGTAAATGTATTTTTGTCCAGCTGCATATTACTTCTCAGCCCTTCTGGGATCCAAATAAGTTTCCCTCTTCCATACATCTTGGATTTTCTTCTCAAAACCTCAGTATTTTACCTTTAAATCCATTTGCTTTAATGTTATTCCTTCAATGTCTGGCCAACAAGTCTAAAGGTAAAGAAAACCCTTTGAGATTTACAATAAAATGGTACTGGCTTTGGAGGGATAATGTCACATGGAATTAACGGTGGAGCACTTCGTGCCTGAAGCAAAAGCAGATAGAATAGAATCAGCCTGTTCTGACTGCATGTAAAATATCCCCTCACCATTTCTCTGCCTTGTCGGTTTCCATCCGCTGGAATGGAGCAAAGCCTGGATACCTCAACGGTTTCTGTCAGCTTGACTGCTGTAGGACCTGATCTGCAGTCTGACATGGAGGCTGAGCCGTTACCATGGAGTGGGCCACAGATGCTTACTGGAGAGCAGTTTTCCCACTGGGGCCCCCCGGCTTGGATGAAAAGAACCATGTGGTTAGAGTACCAACAGTTAGTTAAAAAAAAAAAAAAAGGAACATAATCTGGCAATTTTTTCAGAGGTTACATTTGTCTCCTAAATGTGTTTACTCCTGGGTGACTCTGTTCATCAAACACTTTTCGTAGTTCTATCTTCTATTGCTGGTGTTAACTTGACAAAGTTACACAGAAACAGAACCCTAGATATAATTTGTGTGAAAAAGAATGCAACATATCTCATTTGTTTACATCTTTTCTTCTAAGCAACCAGAATGAATTCTCTCATTTAAATAAATTGTCATAAGCTATGCTTCTTTCTGAATTTTTGATTTGATGTAGGCTCTTGTTTTGTACTTATTTTCACAAGATTGAGACAGTCATATCAAAGATATGGGGGGAAAAAAAGACAAATTAGAAGGATGAATTGTTGAATTTGATATTTATGAATTTGTGGCTAAAAAGTGGGACAAATAGGGGTTCTGGATGAGCTGCACAATTTGGAAATTAGTTTTCTCAATGTGGGTTATATGCTCATCTTTTGATCAGCCCACTTAGCAAAAAATAAAATCCAGGTTTTTTTCTTTCAATCCAATCAAGTAATTTGCTTTGTCACATTACAATCACACAGTGCATGATATAAGTGAAATTTTATGTAACAAAAACACAAGGTAGTGAATGGTTGGGAAAAGGAATAAAAATGTTTTTCTAAATATGTTACAAATGCATTCCATACATTAGTCATTTGCAGACCAGACTATTGGGTTAACTTTAACCCACATACTATACAGTGTTGTTGTGGTCATATAGATGCACAGATAATGAGCTTAAAAGTCCAAAGAACAACTGAGAGACCCAGTAAATCGTTGAAAACCATTTTAAACTATTGCAAGAGGCAAAGCATAAAGAAATTTGAAGTTGTTGAAACTTTTGTACAGTACAAATTAGAAGCAAACATAAATATCAAACTGTGACTATGTGTGTTTAAGTATCAGATACAGTAAGAATAGTGCCTGAAATTTGCAGGAAAAAGTAAAATAAGAAAGTCAAAGAGTGGGGAAGAATGGAAGTATGTATGTGCCTTCTGGAGGGAGAAAGAAAACAAGCATGCGTCATACTAGCGCGAGCTGCCCGTGTTCCCTTTAAAATAGTTTTATGTGCCACTCCCACTCCATGATTCCCACTCAGCTGTTACTGTAAATCGCTCCCAGTTCCCACATGGTGCTATCCATTCACAAATCCGCGCAGGAAGGCTCGATTGTTGCCATGAATCGGACTGATCACCTCGTCCGTCCCCTGTGAGCAACTTGTTGCGCAGCTGCTATTTCCCCTGTGGTCCATCGCCGCAGCCAGACAGTCGCTGCTTCTCTACGACAAAACACCGTAGCTGCTGATCTGCGTCTCAGCGCCTGGAGGTATTTTCTGGTTCTCAGGGAGGACAGCTGGATGACTTTCTGTGAGCGACCAACTTTCTTTATTGGACTTAAAGAGATGCAGCCGAACGCCGCGGCCTTGTGGGGTCTCCCTCACCTTCCTGTTTGGGTTTTTCATTAAGTACAAGAAGTGTGAATTCAACGAGCCTCATTAATATGAGAAGAGGGGCTGGGGATGCGAGTCATGAGCTGGACGCGTCCTTTCCACGGACTGGACTGGAGCCACAGCCTCTTCTATCTGACACTACTACTGTGGACCAGGCGCATGAACGGACTGGCTGATTTTTCAAGTAAGATGATGATGATGATGATGATGCAATAAAAGGAAGGGAAAGCTTACAACAGATTATTTTCTCACAAAAAATGCCCCCCGGTAGCTCTGAAGTTTTCTATTGGCTAAAACTTGCATAAAATTGTGTAAAAATGGCATACCAAAGAACACAAGATAAGTATTAGACATCAGGAGTCCAAAACTTTAAAATTAATTTAGCTATTCAAGGAGTGAGTGTGTAGCTCACATTAACAAATAATTTTGTCAGTAGAACCAATGTGATTCATGTATTGCAAGGCTATAAGGGGTGCATTGCACAAGGTACCATTCTTGGCCCACTATTGTTTTTTTTTGTTGTTGTTATTGGTTTTTTTTTCCCCCAATTCCCAAATAATTTATATTATTGCTAATACTTTTCATTCAGCCGCAAGGTTTTTATGACAGCAAACAAACGTATTAAAAGTGGCATGTTGAAAATGATTATACCCTCTCAAAAAATACTTTTCATGGTGTTAGCAGTCAGATCCATCCTATGGCTGATCACCAAGATTTAGCATTTTTCTATAGGCATCTTCTTTTGGTGTTTTACTGTTAAATCAGACTTAAATGTTTTGTCACGAAAATAATTTGATGTTACCCCTAAGTTAATATAAAAGGCCGTTTCCAAACGATTATTTTTGTTGTTGTTAAGGGATAAAACTATTAAAAATCATTTTGCTGTCAGTTTTGCGGGAGTCCTGGAGAAATTGCTTTGATACCCTTTTTTTCAGACTGATAGAAGGCAGTTACTTTGCTTCTTATCTATTTTTGGATGTCTTTAGATTGGTGCTTAATACATAGTTTTTAAGATCTTTTATCCTACTCCATGTTAGACAGGTTCTATTAAAGTGATTTCTTGATTCTGCCCTTTTGACAGTAAACATGCCCTGGTAAGATTAAACTCAGCTTTGCAAGACATGCTGGTAATATAATTCATGAATTATTAGGGGGCTTGATCTGTAAACCATAATCATTAAAATTACAAGACATAAAGGCTTGAAATATTTTACTCCGTGTAACAAATATATATACAGGTTTCACTTTCTCAAATGAGTGAAAAGTAAATCGTAGTTCAAAGAGTAATAGCTGAACTTGACGTGGCTTCCCCTTGCAAAAGAGATCAGAGATATCAGTGGGACAAATCTGGTTATGTAAAGGAAATGAATGAAGGAATTATATTAATGATAATTTCCATATATTACATTCAAGAAAACATTGAATAATATTTGCAATTTTAGTGGACACAACAAGAGACGCATCCCAGAAATAAGAGGAGTCCAAACAGTCAGATCTACAAATAGTAAAGCATTATGTCTGATGCGCAGTTGCTAAAAATGCAAAATTTTCTTCCGTGCAACAGACTACCTTTCAAGGATCATCACCAGCCACTCTGCTCACGCTTGTGATGGGACACCACTGAGACTCCACTGTCCTCGTCACTCCACCATCTCTATCCAGTCGGCCTTCTATGGGAGTGGTGAGGTCCGGCTGTGCATGGAGGACCCCACATCTGGACCCCGCAACCACAGATGCTCAGCTTTAACCGCTCTACAGGTGCACATTCATGCATGACTTGAGCCATGCATCACTGTAAAGCCCAGCTGTACTACATTTTGATCTTCACCATATTTCAGTATGTGGTTTTCAGGTTGTGCAGAATCTTTTTATGCATCCCTGTGGACTAGATCATTAAATCAACAGTGCTGGACCTTAGTGACCAATGCCCTGGGGGATTATTTTGCAGAAGCTCCTGTCTGAGTGTCAGAACCTCAGAGACTGCCAACTACCAGTCAGTCACCTGCTGTTTGGGAAGGACCCATGCCCTGGCAAGAACAAGTACCTCCATGTGAATTATAAGTGCAAACCCTGTGAGTTCTTCCCTTCTGAATTTCCTCACACACTTAGCTGAGGATGAGTTTTAACATTCTTACTTTGACCCTCACTCAGCTGAACACAAAACACAGGTGGTGTGCGAAGGAGAGACCATGATCTTGCGCTGCAAGACCCCCAATGTGCTGATCATCTACGCAGCTGTCTATGGCCGAGGTCTGGCTCAGACTGACACCTGCCCCACGCTCTCGGCAAGACCACCCCCATTTGGTGAGTCACTGTGGGCTACTAATAGAGAAACATCACTGTAGTAAAGTAAAGTGAAAATATGCAGTGAGTGTTTGTGATCAGCTGGCCTCATGTAACTCTGACACAAACAGGGAAATGGAACCCTGAAACCACACAGCTAAATGGAATGCAGCCACCATTGATTTCTTTTCTTTTGTTTTTTTTTTGGTATTTATTTTGAGCACTGTTCTTTTCCCATGACGCTTATCTAAATGGCCCACGGCAGAGTAGGAGAGGGTGGGGGGGAGTGATTCTTTGTTCTCTATGGAAATATCAGCTCTGTCTGTTGACTAAAAGAGTTGCATATTTCCTTTTAGAACACAGAGCCCTGAGGATTTATGAGGAATGTGGGGTTTATTAAAAATGCAAAGAGATCACAAGCAGAAACTGCAGGTAGAAACAGGTGTATCTCATGACATCACTTGTGGCTGCATTCCTTCTCCGTTACTGGAGTACACCTGTGCTTTTCCTGGTATGTCAAGTCAAACTGCTGGATAGAAGATGAGCTGTCTGTATGCTGTAATGTAACACCCCACTTTCACATATGCTTAATTTGTTTTTAAATAATCCAAGTGTCGCAATAAAAGCCGTTTATAGATATTATCAAACTCTATATTTAAACAAGGAATTAACTATTTGCTCGGCTGGGTTAAATACCATCAGCCATGAAAACACAGTTGTACTCTTGCTAAACTGCAGTCGAGCTCCTGCACAAGGCAATCAATAATTCAGCTATTGCAGCCCAGGAGCAAAAATCAAATACGCATGTTCAGTTGGTCTTACGGTACATTGCAAAAGTATTCATGCCCTTTAAGTTTTTCACATTGTTTAACACTGCCAGCACAAATATTAATGTGTTTTATTGGAATTTTGTGATATACCAACACAAAGAAGAATTTTGAAGTGGAAGTAAATCGAGGAGTAAAATGGTATTTTTTCTTCTTTTTACATATTAAAAGAAAAACTGGTTTTCTTCTTTTCTATGATACCCCTAAATAAAATGGTAGGAAATCGATTGCATTCAGAAGTCACATAATGAGTAAATGGTCTGCAGGTGAATAGTTCTTTATCAAGTCTGAGGACTCTAAAGTGCCATACACTACAATCAGTCATTCACCCACCCATTTATATACTCTGATGGTGGTAAGCTACATTGTAGTCACAGCTGCCCTAGGGCAAACTGACAGAAGCATAGCTGCCATACAATTAGCACCAGTGGGCCCTCTGACCACCATCAGCAGGTAAAGCAGGAAAAGTGTCTTGCTCAAGGACACAATGAACACAGTGGAGGTTCAAGCCCGAAACCCACCATTTACAGGACAAACCCCTACCACTTGAGCCTCTGCCTCCAGGGTGCAATAATGTGTGATGTGATAAAGTATGCAGGATGCGAATGCTTCTGCCAGGTTATGTCCTTGCTGTGATATTCCTCATGTTTCTCCAAATTTTTCTGCTCCTTTCAGAGTGTCTGAACCACGACGCTGTGCAGGTAGTGTCCAAATCCTGCTACAGCAAACAGAAGTGCACCGTTGCTGTTGGCAACCAGACCTTCAGGGACCCCTGCTTTCCAGGAACCAGGAAGTACCTCAGCGTGCTTTATTCATGTGGTAGGACCCTCTCCTGCTTCCTCATTCACATAATAGACATAGAAGCCTTAAAATACCAGCTCGCATGATGTCATGTTATCACAACCTTGTTCATTTTGCTGCAGTTCTTTCAGTGAGCATTTGTTGTTTTCTGCTTTGAGTTCTTATCTTCAGATCCCAGCTTTCAGTGGCTCTGTCCTAACTCCACCCTAAAAAAAATCATAATATAAAGAAGTGGGGAACAAGACTTCAAAGTATTTTGGTTTTTTACTTCCTGTGATTGACAGAAAAGCCAGCGAGGACATCAACTAACACCATTCATATACCATAATTTGAAACCCAATGAGTAGTTCCTAGTATAATTTTTGGCTCTATTTATAACACAACAATGTAGCACAGGCATTAATACAGCACTGCTGAGTATTTTAATATTCAGTTCTCCACCCAGATTGGAAGCAGGAGACTCAGGCAACTACTTCTTTGCATTTCCACCACCAGTGTCTTAAAAACGTGTTCATACCCATTTGATTCTATAAACATACATTTTCAAGTTTTGCCACAGATCCATCGTGGGATTTATGTCTGAATCATGTTTCAACATGGATATTCAGAGTTTTACACAGTGTTTTACATGCAGTTCAAAAACGTTACTTTTTGTCCCATCTGCCCAGAGGACCTTCTTAGTTGTTTGTTTCATAACTTGTGGTGACCTGCTAAAATGAAACCTTGTGTTTCTTTCAACAATGGTTTTCTTCTTTCCACTCATCTATGCTGTGCCTGATGAATAGTTGCTTGGCTGCTTCTCTTATTAATGCTCTCCTTGCTCCATCTATTAGTTTGGGTGGATGTTAACGTCTCTATTTGCGGTTGTATCAAATTGCTCATATTTTTGGATTTGTTGTGATGTGGTAATATAATCAAATATGATATGAATGCTGTCACAAGCCATTGTATATCAACTGATTAGCAGCAAAGACTTTTTTTTTTTTTAATAGTGCCAATGTCTTTACTTAAAGAGGCAGACCCAAACATACTGAGCTCCACCTCACTTCCTACTACAGAAAAAGGTACCAGCATCTATCTATTTGCTGTTGTTCTATGTTTGTAAAGTCTCCTTCTCATACCTGATTTGTGAACTTTACAAAAGCTCCTGCTGCAGATCTGGAGTCAAATAGGCCAAATAGTTCGGGAGCAATGATGAGCAACTCTCTCCTGACCTACGCCTTTATCAAAGGTAACTTTTTCTTTTCCAAGTTTTCTACACATTTTTATGTAAACAGACTTTTTCAGACTGAAGTTTCCATCATTCTCACCCTTTTAGTCATTTTAAAACATACATTATTAAACATTGTCTTTATGCCACATTTTCTGCATTGGGTAGCCTTTAAATGCTGCCCAATAGGCAAGCTGAAAAACCAAAAAAAATTAAGAAGTAAGAAAGAAATTCCACAAAATGAAGAAAAGGGAGAGAAGGCAAATGACAAAGGAAGTTAAAACTAAAGGACAAATCTACACAAGGAGGGATAGAAGCAGACATGTGAGGGAGGGAAGGAGAAAAGGGTTTAGAAGTGTATAAAGTACACTTCTAAAGGAAGAAAATAAGACCAAAGGTTCTAAAAAATGACATATTAAAATCTAATAGGTAAAAATTAAAACTATTTGTCTATCCAGTGCTTAAAGACTGAAATCAAATTTTCCAGACTGTGTAGTAAACCTGCTCCTTTTTGTCTTTTCCCACATAGATCACCCAGAAATGGCAGCGCTGCTTTTCACCTCCAGCGTGTGTGTGGGCCTGCTCTTCACACTGCTGGCTCTATCTGTCCGAGTGACCTGCAGGAGGCGGCGGCTCAGAGATCACACACTTGGAGCCAAGTCAAATGGCCTGACTCCCAACTGTTCTAAGCAGGATGATGATGAGGAGGATGAAGCAGAAGATGATGACGACGACGAAGACGAAACTGAGAGCTCTTTGCTCTCGACTGCAGAGAGGAAGGGGATAAAAGGCTGGGAGGAAGTGACTTATGTAAGCGAGGCGGCTGAGCTGGCAGAAAGGATCGAACGCAGAGACATGATCATCCAGGAGATTTGGATGAACTCCTATCTGAACGGCAGCTCCTGCTGAATAAATTGTTTGGATATTTGTTCAGATTCCTCATGCTTCACATTTCCAAAAAAACATTTTTATACCACAAGATGGAAAAAAAATCTGACAAGCCATCTTTGCTACATAATATTTTAATAATCTGCAACAGAGTGTATGCTGTAAGAAGCTTGAGTGCTGTGTATGTTATTTATCAGCAAGTGTTTTTTTTTTAACTGTTTAATAAAAACATTAAAACACAAAACTTTAAAGCTCCGTTATCCATTCGTCATCCTTCAGTTGCTGTGTTTTTATGAACTAAAGGTTAGTATAGCCTGTCATCGAAAATACAGAGATCAAGCAGCTATTTATTCAAAAAGCCTTAAACAGCATGACTGACAGCATCACTGCATCTTCTGAGGTATTTTTTTTTTTTCCAGATCTGAGCAGAATGATAATGAAATGCAACAATATGCTACATTTAAATCTTGAGTTGCCATTTAGTTTTAGTACAAGTATCCAAATTTCCAAAGTTTTCAGCCTGTATTTAAAGTATACATATAAAAGCTGATGTATTTATGGCTGGAGGAAAGATAAACCAATGGATGGAGTAGCACATGGATAGGTAGGCAGTCTGAACACTTAAATTCCAGGTGTGGAAAATTCAAATGTCAGAATTTCTCTGGAACCCTACAATGCTACCCACCTCTTTGGTGCTTTGTTTCCTTTTTGAATAAGTCAGCTCTGTAATCGACCCCACACAGTTCTTCCTCCCAGTTCCCTGGTCAGCACTGCTGAAACGATGACTGTGTTGCAACTTCCTGCCTGTGGGCTACAATGACCGAGTGAAGTATGTGTTCCACTACTGTGAGACAAAGAGAGGAAAGGTGTAGCATCCTTGTCCCTGCACTCTAAGAAAAACTGAATTTTCTGTTGCAAAACATCGTCACTGGAAACAATTCTTTTATTAGTATTTTCACAAACATATCAATATTTTTATTACAGATATATTAAACTAGGGTTAATCATGTCTGTTTTATCTGATGCAGTAAAGACATCTGGCTGCATACCCTTTTCAAAAACAAGCAAAGTCAAGTCGTAGGGACACGAATGATCTCTGATAGAGCTCAGGTAAGAAAAACAGGAAAACCTGCCTCAGGTTGCTATTAGGCAGTCTTGGCCAGTTGTATTAAGAAAGGCAGAAATTGAGTCACTGGAATATCTGGAGGGCAAGTTGTCAGAGTCACCTTGGCCCCCATTTTATATTAGTAAGGCCCTGAAATTGTCTTTTGAGGGCCTGCCTGTTCGACCACTCCGAGTCCAGGTAGCTATCATCGTCTGCTTCGTCCAGTTTCTAGAAGCGTTATAAGAACAAAGTTAAGTTGTACATACAGAACGGTTCCATGGAGCAGAAAGGTTCACTTTACCCAACCTCACCTTAAGTTCTTCCTGTCTTTTGTAGTAATGCAGCATCATCTGTTTCTGCTGTTCATCAGTGACCAAAGGCTCTCTCGCTGGCGCCCCCTGTCCTTTCTAACGCGAATAAATAACTGGTTAAGTAGAAAGGCACTTTGACAAAAGCTATTAATAAATAAATATTACCCTTGACACATTACAGATTCTCACCTTTTGGAGTTTGATCACAAGCTTTGTCTTTTCATTTCTTCCGATGTAATCCTGAAGTTTTTTCCCTCTCTGCATCTCTTTACCAGCCCACCAAAGCTGGCATTCTTCTTCTGTGATCACCTGCAGAGATGCCTGAGGAACGACAGATGGAGAGGGCAGATGGAAATGACGGAGGGTCCAAACAAAAAGCAGGTTGAAACTGGATGTGGCAGATGGCTCCAAAAGCAAGCTTTCAAACTGTTACATTCGACGGAGTACACTTCTTAAAAACGAAATGTGTCTCAAGTCAGTAACCTGGGATTCTACTAAATCGTCATGTCAAAATTTAAAAATGTCTAGTTTTCAATATTTCTTTCACAATTTGTAAATATTAAATGCAAATGTTCACTCTGAATATTCAGCAGATGATGAATAGACGAACAAATGGATGTATAGATGGTTACAACATGTATACTAAGAATTTCCTAGAGAGTCTAAGAAGACTGATTAGAGGCTCGTTCTATCAAAGCACCGAACGTTGATTAAAACACTATCAGCAGGCTAACCTGTGTCCCTGACAGATCTTCCTGATCATCAAACTCCATTCTTATCGGGTCATGAGGAGGCAGCCCCATAGGGTACACAATCATCACGGCACCCCTTAATTGATCCAGCGCTTCCTTTACCATTTCCATGGTGACACAAACATTAGCTTGAGCCTGTTTCTGCAAAATCAGAGCAACAGAGGTGATTGCTTGACCAATGATGACAAAAGCAAGGAGGTACAAATGCAGTTTTTGCAGTAAAACTCACTTTAGAGATGAGTGCTTTTGCCTCCTCAACTGTCCTCATCAGCACTTCCTTCATTTTATCATTTGGGGCTGGTATGCAAAAAAAAAAAAAAAAAAAAAAAAGATACATCAGCAAACAGAAAGGATTGCAAAACTACTTTTTACCCAAACTTGCAGAAGAATATTTAAAATGTCAGTCCACTTTTAGTTGTAGGATATAACAATTTCAAGTGGAGTAAATTACAAGTGGCTTAATATCAATTTGACGTGTCGGTACCAAGCAAAATTGTTTCCAATGTTTAAAAGGATAGCTGTGTTTACTTGGGAACAGCAAACTTGTTTGTTTTTTTCTTTACAAAGGTTCCACCAAAGAGATAAGTTCTCACCATGTCCATTCCTCCTCCCGATCTCATCCTTTCTAAATATCTTCCCTCCACTTGGAATGCATCGTTCTTCCCATTCATCCTTCAGTTTCAGCTCCACAATTTGCTCATCTGTCAGTCCCTGCATGTTGGGTGGGAGTGTGATGCCATGATCGGCCAGCTCTGGGATCTCTGACAAGACACAGCAAAGAATAAATAAAAAAAAAACTATGTTGACACCAGATAGAAAGATCACAAATTTAGTTGTATCCTGACAAATTCTATATAATATATAGAGCAATGTCCCAAAGAGTGTACCGCTTTCAGATGAAAGGAAATATAAAATATGATTTGCAAGCCATTTCTACATATAGACATCTCAAGTGTGGTGTGAATATATTCTTAAACACTTCTTCCACCCGATGTGTACATCTCTGTACTTTCATGATGCTGTTTGATCACTAATGTTCTCAAACAAACCTTTGCAGAACAGCTGGATTTATACTGAAATAGATTTTACAACCAAATTGATTGTACTGGATTTTATTTAGGAGTTAAGTAACAGTCCTGAATAAAAATGCATGCCACACTTTTCAGTTTTTCCATTTGTAAAACATTTCGATAATCATCAAATAATTCACTTTGTGTTGATATATTACATAAAATCCAAAGCAACTGTGAGACTGCTTTAACACTTCACAGTAGCAGGGATGAGTAGGATGTGGATCTTTAAAGCACAGGCAGCAATGAAGACAGAGTTTTACCTGAACATATCCTGTCCACCTTGAGCCTGCCGTTGTAAATAGCAGTAACCTGCTGGATCAACGATTCCAGAGGAGCGTCCGTTGTGGTGCTGAACAGAAACTGGCTCTCATCTCCGCGCTTCACATGCAGCTGCACCATCCTTTACCAACTCTCCTCCTGACAGAGACGGTTATAGACGAAAGAAGAAAAAAGTTGCTGCTAGTCCCGATGCCGAGAACCAAGGCGTCTTCAGGGCAACAGAGTAACCATGGTAACAGAGAAGCGCGGATTCTTTCAGAACAGCACGAGTGACCTCAACTAGCCAGTTGATGTAGCTGTTAGCCACGGGTGGCGCTTGATATTTAACAATGAAAATTATACACAGGTTTGGATCCTAGTGAAGCTTACCTGGCAAGGAAAATGACAAGTAGGTCCTCTTTGCAGCTGAGTGTGAACTTATGATTTGTTTTTAACTGCTGTTACCATTTCCGATTGTGGAGTTACTTCTTCTAATGGAGTTCTGGACTGCGGCTTCTAGAATATTGTCACACTTACTGCCCTCTAACGGTAAGGAACATTATTATTCTGAAGCAGTACTTCCAGATGAATTTAGTTCTTCGCCTGACTTTGTCCCTTTGTATTTTAGCAATTTAACATCTCTTAAAAACGCTACCTATCTTTTAAAAAATGAATACCGTCAAGCCAATTTAAGGGAACATTGACGACCAACACGTTGTAGAGAATTATTGTGAAGTGAAAGATGTCATCTAAAAACAAAAAGTATACACTATGCCACAACTGCAAAAAGACCAAACTGAATGGCTTGGCACCTTTGGAACAGTTAAAAATTCCATCCCTCCATGGAGGGCACAAGTTCCAGGTGAGAGAACCTATGAGACTTTGAACTGTTGTTTACAAGCCTTGCAGGGCACATGGTAGAGATCTAGAAGGTGATACATGCAAACTTTTTGTGTGATGCAAAATTAATATTGCACATCACTCTCATCACCATGTTTGTTTTTTATGTGGTCAGCTACCCCTGACAAAATTACAAAGGGATAACACACACAAGCAAAAACTAAAAATATATGAGACTCCCATTACTTTCATGCATGTGGTGGCAAGGGAGAGTTGATATTCCTGCTCTATGTTGAGAATAGGGACATCATTTTATGAGCTGCAATGCACTTAATGCCCTATGTTCTTCTTCCATAAATAAGCAGACTAAACAGCCAAAGGCACAATGGCAACAAAGGCATAGAGTATGAAAAAGAGACAAAAAAAAATAAACATTTCCAGAGCACATGGGTGGCTAAAACAAGCTTTGTTTATGTTTCAAAGTCTGTCTGTACAAACGTCTATGCCCAGAGGTGTATCCCATAATTAGTTTTTGTGATTGAGAAACATTGGCTACATTAGCTGTGTTATCCAAAATTAAGGCGGAGAAACATTAATAACTTGATGGCTGTGACAGTCATTTTAATTAAAAGCATTGTGTGTCTTTCATTTTGAAACACTGCCAAAAACTTAAGTTTTAACTGGTTTCCTCATACACCATTAGGTCATAGAGTTTGCAGGAATGTCTGTCACCCCATTTCCAAGAAATGATTAAATGTTTTTTTTTTTTTCAAATCTACAGTAATATGATAACCCATCAGCTTGAAATTGATTTACAGGTAGAGCTGTGAATTAATAACGTTCAGCCCTGCCCCCCGCCCTCAAAAACAAAATAAAACAAAACATACTTGTCAATGTACATTTATTTTAGCACACATACAACACAAACTGTTTCATACATTAATGTGCCATCTGCTTTGCACGTAAACTATGGAACAATGGATATTAACATGAATTACAGCTTCATGTATTCACTTTAATACATACAGAATATGTTTGTTTCACAACACGGACTCTTATTTACTATGGATTATAACCATAAAAAGGGAAATCGACCTCACAAAGGGAGTAATTTGTTACCTAAAAGAAATCTTGAATCAAAACCGTGACATGATGTAAAGCACTGGCTAGTGATCGACTGTTGATACAGTACCTACTGCACACACTGAGATAACAACAGATATATTTCAGAGATGGTGTGTAAGCTATTGGTGCCTGATACTCTTGCTTACACATAGATTTTAAATACAGAGAATGAGATTTACTTTGCGTATTTACATGTGACAAAAGCATAGAAGCAAAACCTAACAGACATGATCTTCAGTTTATAATTTTTTTTTTCTCAAACATTCTTCTTAGACATTTATCCATTTATTTAATTTCTATGTGAAAAGGGGGACATGTTACATGTCTAGACAATATTTGGTGTGTCATGTTAGGATGGATACTGCCCCTAACTGATCCTTCAGCACACCCATTTCCTTTCATCATTGCCTGGCAAACTAGTATTTAATGAGTAAATCAGGAAGTACAAGACAAAATACTGAAACAGACCTAAAAATGAATTAAAATTCTGTAAAACTATAAGACAAACAACTTCTCAACAGTTGGAAACAGTCATATTCGGACATTAAATGTGGAATATTAAATACTTTGCGCAACTTGTAACTAGAGATGCAACAAGAAATGGGCTGATGATCAGAACCCAGAAATGTTTCAGCTGACTGGAAACCAAAAAGCAGATGGGCAAAAAGTATTTTTTCCCCTTCAGTAAATGCAAAATACACAGAAGACAGTAGGTGGCACTGACAACAACACTCTTAGGTGTGCATACTGTCGCTAAGTGAAGAAGACTCCCAGATAGCTAGTTTTAGAATAAGTGAGGTGTTTAAAATAAAGTCAAAGGAAACAGAGATGTAAGAAGCTGTTAAAAAGGAAACCTTTTTTGCAATATCAACAAAAGTCTATAGAGAACAAGACTTTTCAGAATTAACAGGAAGGCTTGGCAGAGTACAGTGATGTTTATCTCACTTGAGCTTTTCACTTTTGTCTGTTAGGAATTATGCTGAATTCGGAAATGTTTGCATCTGCTTGGAAATTTCAGAGTTAAGGTACGGACTCACATTCTCTAGGAAACATGGACCAATATAGGATGCTATGGATGTCCTAAAATATTTCCTCTGAAATCATTTTGTAGCAACTGCTGTCTCACACAAACAATGTTTGAGTCCCATTGCTACTGATTATAATAATTGATGACTGCTTATGGCAGGATAACTAAAATATATTCTATTTGAGCCACGGTCAGCTGGAAGTGTTCTCATCTGATCAAGAGAAAGTGCTATGTAAGAGTTTTTATTTGATAAAGAAAAAGTCCCTTACTTTAATTTACATTATTGCCTTTAATCAGCAACTGACAGGTTAAAGGAAAAACACAGTTGCAGGCATAGGTGAGTGAATATTGGCTTTAGGCTTCGAGTCTGTAACAAAATATGATGGTTCCCACTCTTCAATCTTTATACAAGCTCGCATCCAAAACAAACAAACAAAAAACACAACAGACGATATGCACCTCAAACACAGCACATCACTTCTCACCACTGTAACAATAATTATTTAGAGTAGCTGGTACAAGAAATGATAATGACTCAAAGTAAACAAAAAAGTGCTGTGTGGTTATAACCCTTGCAGATCCAGAGAATGTTGTCTGTCATCCATCCATCCATCCATCCATCCAGTTTTCTCACCATCCATCATCTGTCCACTCATCTTCCCATTTGTCTGAGTAGCTCTTCTGTCCTTCCACCTCTTCGTCAATCATCCATCCATTCTTTTGTCTTTTTTATGGTCCGTCCGTCCATCCATCCATCCATCTTCTAACACCCTTGTCCCTAGTGGGGTCGGGAGGAGTGCTGGTGCCCATCTCCAGCTAACGTTACGGGCGAGAGGCGGGGTACACCCTGGACAGGTCGCCAGTCTGTCGCAAGAATGTTGTCATTGTACTTTAAATACAAGTACACACACTACTACGCAACATTGTTATAGTTTCTAATAGTATAGATTGATGCCTTGGATAAAAAAAAGGAGGAATCAAACTGAAATGCTCTCTTCTGTTAGAACCTGCATGACCGGGAGAGTGCATACAGTATCTCAGTACATATTCGTATCATCAAGCAAAACCTCTGGCTTGGTCCTTGCAAACACACTCACACGTCCAGCAAGTTCGTTTTAAAATCATACGTACATATATACAAGATTTTGCTATGTAGAAGTTTGGATGCTGAGCTAAACAACACTTTTTGTAATGTATATCAGCTTAACGATAAGGAATGTCAACGGAAAACTAAATGACAAATTTTCAAGAGAACGTTGTGATATTACAGAATATCAGTCCCGCGGCAGTCCGGTTAAACTGACACAATGGCTTGTGCTCTTGCTTTTTCCCCACACCGTGGAGTCAAGAAATCCAGTGCAAATGAAATTACATTCACAAATTAAAGCGACCAAGTCTGAAGCTGTCAGTTCCAGGAAACATAAACAAAGACCCAGAACCCCGCAGTGCTCATCCTGCAACCAGATGACAAAGAGAAGGAGAGAGACTAACTGTTGCTCTGAGAGCTCAGATTAGTCAAAATGGTGGATGGGAACCGCAGAGTCATCTGCAAAGCCACACATATTTATATGAAACATCAGCGCAGCCACACAGGTATGCTTTGATATTGCACAGGTGTGTAAACGCATGACTTGTGTACATAGATATACTATATAGGACAACATACTGTAGACACAGGCACGTGTTTGCTGCTGTTAGTTAAAACATACATAGCAAGTAAGAGTAAATCAAATGTTAAAGGGGCAGCATTATGTGTTTTTCAGGCACATAGTGCCATTTTATAGCACAATGAAGTGCTATAAAATGTCAAACATAATGCTGTCAAACATAATTTGACTTAATTTAATGCCTTGAAATTGGGCCTCTGTCTCTTTAGGAAGAGACACTCCACCTTCATCACAACAACTCAATTAAGTCTTTTAACAACTTTATTTTTAACCAGCGTTTCAGAAATAGCTCTTATAATAAGCCAGCACATGCACAGATCTGCCAGGTGTTTGCTAATTGCTGCTGCCGCTAGTCTGAAGGAGCTTAGTGGCAAAGGTGTGGGAGAGGGGTGCACTGTGAAGTGGAGGCTGGGCTTGAAGACTGAGCTGTGTGGAAAAGACAATGCTGAGTGAGAGCAAGCATCATGGACAGTTGAATGGTTGCCATAGAAGATTAATGGATTTCTCAAACATGCATGAAAGAATCAAAGCAACACCCCAGGTATGTTTTGATGAGAAAATCGCATTATAACATGATATAAAGCTCAAAAAAGTCAATTTTAAATAATACTGCCCCTTTAATATCAGAGAAGCTTAAACGTTAAAACACGCAGCTGGGCTCAAACATTTCTCATGATACTGCTTTGAGATATAAACTCTTTCCTGTAACTGAAGGGTTTGGTCTATAATTCTTAAATATTGTCTCTTCTTTTTACATAAACACATTTACTCATTTATCATAGATCTATACATATATGGATAAAACTCTTATATCTGAGGGGTGGCATTATGTTTAGTTTTTTTTTTTCTTTCTTTTTTTTTACTGCTGACTACCTAGGAAAAAAAGCCATTGTTGGTGGGACTCTGTGGGGGGTTCAGGTTACCGGTTACAGTTCTGTTTGGACAGTGAGTGGATAACCACTCAGGCTCGGAGTCAAACACAGAGCGGGTTGACTGAGTTTGAGTCTGGGGCACAAAGGAACTGGACGAGAACATGGTGTTCTGTTGTGTTTTGGTTGTTGTGGAAAACTTTGAATCATCATCAAAAGTGACCCACTGCTTCTGTTGGTTCCCTCTTGAGGGAAGCGATGGCTGACTCCGAGGCGCGAGAGCGGGAGGGAGGGAAGAGGGCAGCGCCAGCGGTAAAGTAAGGGCAGGAGACGGATCAAGAGGAAGCAGAGAAGCTTGAGTAGGAATGGGACTGGATGACGGTCTGAACAAAGACACGGTCTGACTGTGCTGGGAGGACGATGCGGCTGCAAGGGTGGGGACAAGTGGTTGAGAAAGAGCAGACGGAGTCCTCTGAAAGTCAGCTGTTTGGGTTGGATGCTGGAGGCTGAAGTCTGGGGTAAGGGAACGACGTGGCAGCGGCTGCTGGACCAGGGGGCCTGTGAAGGGATTGGTGCTGCTGGGTCGGGCAGGGAGTGGCTCAGACTGGAAAAGGTTCGGGGAAGCACGCAGGATCTCCTGGGAGCGGCTGCGAGACGGGGCTGGGGGAGGCGGGAGCAGCAGGGTGGATGACGGTGACGGGGTGGAGAATGAGGATGAGGAGGATGAGCTCAGGGATTGGAGGTCTGACAAAGCGGAGGACTGGAAGGACATGGACGAGGGGAGAGTAGAGGAGGAATGTACAGATGAAGGAACAGAGGGTGGAGAGCGCAGAGAGGAGCCTCTGTTTAGGGACTGGGTGGTGTGCCGGGATGATGATGGAGAGGAGAACATGTTGGATGTAAGAGAGTCAAAGGGATCAGGCTTCCATTGTGCTTGTCTTTGGAATCCATTTAGTCCATTGCTCTAAACAAGGGTAGAGCAGAGAAAATATTTTAGGTGCAAAAACAGATTATGTTAAAAATAAATAAAAACATGTTAACATCACTGAGGTGTTTACATAGAAACTTATAATCTAATGAACCATACAGTGATCTGCAGAAGAACTTTTTCACATTTTGTGTCCTATTATAACCACACTTCCATGTATTTTATTGGGATTTTATGTGAAGTATAATAAAATGATGCAAGACGTTTTAACCAGTAAAAGTTGGAAAAGAGAGGTGTGCCCTTGTATTCCACTTTGTTTTCGTCTTTACTCTGAGACCACCTGATGAAATCCAGTGCAACAAACTATATACAATTTAGTCCACCTTAGTGAAGAAACAGCACTGCCCCTGAGATAATTTATTATAAAGTATACACTGAACATGTCAGGTATAAAACCTGTTAAAGCAAAGTTGGGTCAGAAAACCATATCCCAAGATTTTAAGAGCGCAAACAGCATTGTTCAATTTATCATCCAGAATATAAAGATGACAACACAATAGCTAGTTACAAAGAACTGTTAATCAGACAAGCAGCTAAGAGGTCTGTGGTAACTCTAATGCAAAGATCCACAGCTTAGTTAGAATAATATGAACAGGTTAACAACACAAAAGTAGCGGCTTATAGTCACTCTAACACAAACATTTGTGTTAGAGTGACAAGATGAAAGCCAAAAAAATCTCATTGTAGAAGAGACCAAAATGCAACTTTTTGGATGATGTGCAAAATACTATATGAGAAGGGGAAAAAAAGTAATACCCGATACATGCCAAACTCTCCATTAAACATAGAGGTGTCAGCATCAGGCTTTAAGATAGCAGGGTCAGGAAGAGCAGCAGCAACGGACTTGAGACTGAGGCAGAGGTTTACCTTTCGGGAGATCGACACTAAACATACAGGCAGAGCTGCCATATAGACCAGAGGCTATGCATGTCTACTTTGTGTTGATCTACTGTTCAAAATACCAACTTGCCACTTGGAAGATGATAAAATGAGAAGAAAATTAAATGGTTGTGAATTCTTTTGCACAGCACTGTATGTTGGTGACAAAAACTTAAAGATACCCCTTTGAATGTTATTAAATAATTTTTGTTTTTGGTAAATTTGATTTTGTTTAATGGAACAAACTCATTTGTCAAGTTTTATAAATGCCAACATCTGTTTTTCTTATATGTTATAAAGCATTCCATTCCCTTAAAGGGTACCTTTAATATGAACAGACTATAAATTAATAACCAATAAACATCATCATTAACATTCAGTTTCTGAATTTAACACATATGAATGGATTCTGAACAAATCAAAAAGTTAAAACAATTTATGCAGTCATTACACATGTGTCCACTCTATCCCTCAATAGCAGAGTGAGACCATATGAAGGACCAAATGAGGGGAAACAGCAACTATCTTTATTCCATAAAAAAAAAAAAAAAATGTAAAAGCAAATTTTATGAGCCTAACATAAAGGTCAATAAGCCCTGACAGTTGACTGACGTATTTAGACTACAAAGGATAAATAAATCAATTGCAACGGAAAACAAAAGGGATTACTGCATGTAATGTATGAGGAGTGATAACAGAGCAGAGGGCTGTTGTGTTTTGGAGGATGAGACAAAAAGGTGGTTTGATTTAAAGTACCTTTCACCCTGATGGCTTCTCCAGCTTGTGAGAAAGAGACAAATGCATCAGAGACAAAAGCAGGAAGAAAGACACACAACTAAGCTCAACTAAAGAAGTCAAAGAAGCAGAAAAATATATTCTTATTGCTGCTAATTTCAAATACATCAATCAATAAACTTGGTTATAAATCTATAGAACAGATTAGTAACATAATTGTAATTGTTCAGTTGCTGAAACTAACTCAATCTAGCACCAACCTGTGCAGCTGGGGCAGACTCAGCCTTGGCAGCATCAGGTGGCAAAGCATGAGAAGATCGGGAGCGTGGTGGAGGCTTAGGAGAGGACAGGCCCTGCTGAAGCCCAGGAGATGCTGCGGTGGGTGGGGCTGCAGCAGGAGGGGTAGATGCAGCAGGCGGTGCTGCTTGTTGTGGTTGCAGTGGAGCAGGAAGTGAGGGCTGCATTGGTGGTGGCAGCTGCGACTGAGCAGATGGAGGAGCTGGCTGAGGCTGCATGGGTGACTGAGTCTGGGCTTTTGTTGTGGGGGGGGGTCCTGATGATGGGGGACCTGAGTGAAGAAGTAAAACAGAGACAAAGCTCAAAATATCCACATTTTAAAGGTCGAATGGACATACTGAATGGGGATTTGTGGATTTCCTCTTCCTGAAATAATCTCCTGCAGCTTTAAAGTTTCAGTAGGCAACGTTTATAAAATAATGCTTTTTTACATATTTGTTAAAACTGTAACTGTGTTGTGACAGTTTAAATGAGAGATAATCTGTAAAAAAAAAAAAAAAAAAATCTACCATATTTTCTGGACTATAGAGCGCACCTCACTATAAGTCTCACCCACAAAGTTTTTTTTTATAAAAAAACTGGAAACGTATAAGCCGCAACGGGCTTATACATTGAACCATGCTGTAAGCCGCATGGTTCAAATGGGAAAAAAGTAGCGACTTATAGTCCGATAAATACGGTATATATATTTAAGCTCCTCTGCCATTTCACTGTGGTCCTACAGTCATCTGCAGAAATTCATAGCTTGGTCAGAAACAACCAATCAGAGGCAGAAGGAGGTTCTTTGCGCTGTCAATCATCCTTAGCATCAATGCTAAAGTACGATACAATGTACTTAATAGCAGGTGGAGAGTTATTTTTTTGTTATTTGTGGTAAATATATTATTAAACATTTATACTTGGCTGTAGCAAGTGTTCCGCCAAGGTGGCGTCTCTGTAGTTCTAACTGGAGGATCTGCTCTCCTCTGTAGGAGCTGAGTGTTCCACCATCTCTGTAGTTCTCTACATCTCTGCCTTCCTCAGTGTCAGTTAGAATTTGTTTTAATTTGAATTTGGCTTGTTTTTCACTAATTCGTACCCCTAGTTACTCAAAATGCCAACAGAGGTAATAGCCCGCATGCCGAGATCCAGCCATATGGATTTTGTAGGGATGCACGCAGCGGTAAGAATTGCATTAACCGTGAAAGGAAGTGGCGGGTATTTTGAGGTGTAGAGTAATAGGTGCCTTCCATGCATTGCCATGCTTTGCTAAGGCAGACCCCAATTAAAATTCACAACTTAAAACCTATTAAGAAAATGTTGGTACAGGGAAACAGGTTTTCTTACTGTATAGCTGACAAAAAACATTAATGTAGTCATTCATTCAAATGTTGACAGCAAAGGATACAAAGGCAAGAAAATGTGCCATCGAGTGTCAGCTTTGAACACGTTTGGCCTTGAATATGAGATCATTAAGTTAACTTTTAGTTGGACACATAACCTTAAAATAAAATTTTTCAGATTTTTTTTAGCTCCATGAAAACATATTTCTTTACCCAGGGGAAGGTCTGGTGGTTTAACTTGTGCATTGGGCATCTGTCGTGGGGCTCCGGGGTGAGTGTCCGGGATAGGCCGAGGGGCCCCAGGATGCACATCAGGAGTGGGCCTTGGTGCACCCGGGTGAGATGGAGGCTGCGGGCGAGACTGAGGGGGCATGCTGATCACTCCAGCTCGAGGAGGAATACTCTGTAAGATGAAAATTGAGAAGGTAATCACAGCAATAGAAAACTGGATGAGAGTAAATGTTCTGTGAATGCTACAAGCTGAGTGGATGAATTGAAAAAGTTATTTAATAGCTGAAGAAGAAGCAAAGCAATGTAATAGTCAGTAGTAGAAACAAAAGTTGTAATTTATGATAAATTTCTTAACATGATTCAGACAATAAAAAAAAAGAGAATATTTTAGATCTAAATACTGGTCGAAAACTCACTGGTCTGGAAGCTCCTCCAGGTGCTGGAGCTCCTGCCAGACCTCGACCTGAGAACATTAAGACAGGCAAAACAATAATTAAGCACACATTTCAAGCAATAATATTTAGTTTTGGTCCTATTTTAGAGATCTGTATGGAAAACACATGCAATAAGATTTTTAATTACTTTGATATGAAGATTAATCAAATGAAAACGACAATAAATCACAATTTAAAGCAGTTTATCCAGCACAGGTTATTCTACGTCTTCGATATCAAAGATGGCTCAGTCCTTTCACAGCTCCAGGAGGTCTGGCAGACACACGGGCCTTTTTTTTGTAACCCAACTGCTCACCACACTAAGGATTCTCCTCTTCTTTCACTATTGTCTTACCGAGACCCTCCCAAAGCCTTCAAACATTTTCCCACACCACTTAAATGTCTTCTTCTGTCCTGTCGAGTCACCAATCGTAAGTCAACCCTGCCAACCACAAAACCTCTTACTGTGCAAGAGGGAATCAGCTAACCACAAACACCATACAAATGTCTCAGGTGCAGACAGGCAAAGTTGGCAATTGGCTGGACATCCAAACTTTATCCTCCACCTCAAGACAAGCACATTGTGTCTCAGAAGACAAGCATACAAAACAGGATTATAGAAGGGAGAGGAAGGAATAATCTCACCACATTATCAGAAGTACAAATAAACGTCACACAAAAAGACGGTCATGGAACACAGCCACCTTTACACAAACACCAAATAAACCTTTATCCTTGCTGAATACATTCATGCTAATGCAGCTATGTCATGCATAGCGGCACTCACCTGCAGGGGCATCTGGCCGAGGAAGAGCAGGGCTCTTTGGTCCTTTGCAGCACAAAGCAAACCAAATTACACTAAAGTTACATACAAACCAGCTAGCTAGTCACCAGATGCAGGTGTTCCAAAGAAAAAAAAAAAAGGCTAGAAGTACTTAGAAAAAAAAAAAGGCATGTGATGGAAATATTGTAGCAAAGCAGTGAAGCTTGAGAATATAAAAGCTGAATGATCTGTCTGAGGAAGACTTTCCCACTTCCCATCATGAAAAAAACCACATTATCCCTTCAGATACGCATACACTGGTCTCTATGGAAAATATGCATCTAAATATAGATTTTAATGAATTAAAATAGTAAATGTGTTAATTTTTTTTCCCACAGTAATTCAACACAAAATGTGAAACGTCTGAGTTCATGTTCATTTTGAATATGTATTGTATTATTTTATGGTATATTATATAATATTATTTTATATTTCAATCAAAATGTTCTTCATAAATGTTACTTTTAGGCCATATCATACCATATGCTATAGTGGGCAAGACTAATGACTAAGCCACAAAAGGTCATTGTGAAAGAGACCTGCTGTTCACAGAGCGCTGTACCTATGCATATTAATGGAAAGTTGAGTTGATGGAATAGGAGAGGGAGAACAAAATGGGCAAGCAATTCTTGGAGAAGCAAGAATGGAGAAGCAGAAAATCCAGGTTCCTTGAGGTTCAGAGTGAAGCTTCTAGTGTCAGTGATGATTTGGGAATGCTTATCTGTTGGAGTTGCTCCACAGTGTTTTTGAAGTCCAAATTCAGAGAAGCTGTCTACAAAGACAGTTTACCGCACTTCTCTCTGATGGCAAACATTATGGAGATGTTAATTTTGTTTTCCAACAGGAGTTGACACCTCCTCAAACTGCTAACAGTACAAACAATAATTTTAATGACTGGGGTGTCCACTGTGCTGAACCTGATCTAAACCTCCTATAGAGAACCTATGTTGTTTTAGTAGAGGAAGATGGCAGAGAACAGAGGCAACAATGCAGACAAACTGAAGACTGCCAATAGTAACGCCTAGTAATTAGAGCTTTCTGAACACCTCAGTAGTATCACAAGCTGATTGCGTTCATGTAGGCCTGCACTGATGCAGTAATTCAACGAAAACATACTGATTTTTCATGTCTTCTCTCATTGAAAATCTTCAACAAAAACAAACTGAGTTTCAGTTTTTGATTTGAATTACATTTTTGAAAATATTGTAATTTATTAAAGCTGCATTTGTAATGTTCACTGTAATCATGACGGCAGTCCCATTAAAATGGATCTGCATTGCACAATTGCTGAGTATTAAAAACATGAGAATGAATTGTGCTTGCAGGAAAGAATACAGGCTTCTTTCATTGATTTTGTTTCTGTGGTGGTTTACATTTCTTGCATTTAGTGACAGATTAATCACATCTCAATCACACCTACAAACAAGACTAAAATGAACCACAATAAAGTAGGGGTGTAAACAATACATCAATCCACACTGATACATCAATTAAAAGGTTAGACTAATGATCCAATTACATCAAAGCAAATGGAAATATCAATCTACATTGTCATCTTGTAACATAACCGCTATGTTCCGTTTTATTTCTAAATGAGAGTGGAATTAACAGGCTGTTTTGTAGGACAGTTGCTGTAATTTCTTGGTTAAAATTATTCTTATTTCCACTGGTTTTACTGAAATGGGGAAAAAATCATACGGTTTTCAGGTGGGTGAAATTAGTGATTAAAAAGGGGGCGTGTGCGACGGCGCGAGAAGCGGCACAACCGGAGAGAAAGACGCTCACCGACAGATCGGAGCGGCGGGAGTTTGCTTTGAATGACTGTTTAAAACAAGTAAAAGTACTAAGAAAAGATATTAAAAACAGCGATCAGAGTTCGTCCCAGCGCAGCAGGTCGAGATCAGGAACTGGTTTGGAGCTGGCACCGAGGAAACACCGCCCGGTGCAAGGACAGGACGCCACCAGTGCATGGAGACGCCGCGAGGGGTTAAAAGGACGCGCCCGATGAGATCTAGACTTTATTTTTCCCTTCGGGTATTTTTGGTGGTACCACTGCTTTTGGTTTTTTTCTCATCGTTTTTGGGGGTTTTCTTGCGGGTTTGGATTTTTTTTTCATTTGGATAGAAACATTGGACAATTCGGAAAGTTGCTTCCAGGACTTCGTTTCGGGATTTCCGGGATATGGAACTCTTTTAAGGACAAAATTCTCTTGAGAGAGACCAGGACTTTGGGACATTTAATTGTTTAGGATCTTTTGCTGATTTGAACTGAGGGATCTAAATCCTACCTATGATTAATTTTGAAAGTTTGTTGGTTATTATTCTATTTATTAGAATAAGTATTATTATTTCGTATTATTGGAATTTCTGGAATAAATCCTTATTGCTAAAGGTCAACAGTTTTCTCAGTGAGTGTTTGAATATTTATTTTCTTAATAATTTAAATAAGGTGACACACTTTACCTGAATTCCTGTGTTTGAACCCCCTTGTATTTATTGTGAATTTTGCTTTAGATCAAGCCGAATTTTACACAACTACCACAAAAAAATGTAGGCAACAGCAAAATGGTTTGTTTTCATGACTAATTGTAGTTTTGACATAACTGATTTGCATGTTCT
>CAEFZY010046166.1:0-17218 GCA_903066815.1 Brachyrhaphis roseni
GGACCCGACAGAGAACAAAGACAACGGAGGGACTAAATACACAGGGAGGCAATCAGGGAAACAAGACACACCTGGGATCAATCGAGGGAAGACGGGACAACAGGGAGACTAATAGACACGGATAACTCGAACTAAATACACGGAAAACTCGAAAATAACAGAAAAACACAGAAACATAAAAAATAACCACACAGAGAACACGGAACATGACACTCAACTTTACCTGGTTTAAGATCCAGGTAAAGTTGGTTTTAGAACCAACTTTAGATCAATTTGATCTAGCCTCAGTATCCAAAACTAAACAATAGATTTCACTTTGTCATTTGAAAATTAAAATAAAGTCAGGATTTTAGGTGTTGAGTATAAATGTGTGTGTTATCACAATGTCTAGACAGAAAGAGATCAGTAATAACCGTAAAAAAGCTATTGTTTCCACACATCAATCTGAGAAAGTGCTTTAGGGTAATTTCGGAACAGTTTAAAATTAACAATCTACAGAGAGAAAGTAGGTGGAAAAAATTTAAGAAAGCTGTCATTCTTGGCAGGAGTCGATGTAAATCCTAATTACAGATTGTTCAGGACTCTTTTACCTAAAATGAAAACAGAAGCACAGCATTGGTTTTAAAGTTACACCTGAATGATTGATTTAAAAGAAAGAGACAACTGAGACTAAAGCGAAAATACTAATGCACACAATATCTAGCATAAACATGAGCACAAGTAAAACACCTCAAACAAGATTTGGGCTGGTTTTTCAGCCCTGAGTCAAGGTACTACAAACTCCAACTTACTGCAAAGTCAAATGTGGGGCCATCTGTCTGGAACCTGAAGCTTGGACCATAGTAGGCCATGAAACAAAGAGGATGATTACAAATACAGCAGCAGATCTAGAAGAGAATGGCAGAAAGACCTTGAGAAAGTTGAGCAGCAAAAAACACCTGCGAAACTTAATGAAGAAATACTAAAGAGATAATCCAAATTTCTGTACAGCAGCATGAGAGATGAAAGATACCACACAGGAAAATAAAATCCTGGGATATTCACATTTTATAGGAATTTTCCACTTTTGCTTGATCTATAATAGATAAAGAATGATCGTCAACTTTAGTAGCAAGTACAAGCCAGATCATTACTTTTTTTTGTCCAATTCCTTTAACCTTAGAAGTAAAACAAGGGTGTACTTTTTCTTTTTTTTTTTTTAGCATGAGTGTAACTAGAAAAAAAGTTAATTTAAAAAAAATGCATGACTTTGTGCTGCTTATTTATGCCTGGCAAAAGAGGCATGATTATCTGGTTGGTTGTCAAGATTTGTTACTTTAGCCAGAAGATGTCAAAACACAGAAGGGATATAGCATTACCTTCAAGTTCAACAGCAAACAGAACATCTGTGCACTTAGGATCATTTTGCCTTCATCACTTTACCAGTCACTTTCATGATACTCCCACTTGCTCTCATTTGTTTTACACTGGATTATCTTTTCACTCCCACCTGTTGAGAATTTCTTCTCCCAAATACATTATGTCCAATACCAATAAGTCATTTTAACACGTCAGTCTTTTTGTTTTTCCCTGTATTTTGTATCAAAAGGAAATGGAAAAAGCTGAGGTCTGGAGTTAAGCAACTCTGCAAGTCACAGGAGGGAAACAGACACAGCGAGGAATGTCATTACTATGCAAAAACTAGCAAACAAATTGAATTCTGTTCCAATAATTCTCATTAGGCAACACAGAACAATTGCAACGATACATTTATTGTACAGATGAGCTTGCACTGTCAAATGATAAGAAAGGGTTGGAGAGGACGTTTCAATAAATTACTCACTGAAACGTCTGCACAGGAAACATTAATTGCGTCTGATTAAGTTCAGATGTTAAACAAATTCACGCCAGAAATTAGTTAATAGATAAAAGATGTTCCTTCATTACATTTTTTTTGTCCAATTGTCATAAAAATCAAGCCATCCATCCATCTATTGTCTATATCCACTCGTCTCTGCAAAGACTTGATGGATTTTGTCTCCAAATCCAGCGGCCATTGGACAGGGAGCAAAGTACACCTAGGATGGAACATCAGGCCAGAGAAACACAGGGTGGACGGCCATTCACCTACACATTCATACCAGTGGGCAATTTAGAGTGACTGATTGACATAGAAATTTATGTTTTTGGACAGTGGGAGAAAGCTGGAGTACCCAAAGAGAAGCCAGAACCCATGCATGCTCAGAGAGAAAACACCAACTCCATGCTGCCAGGTTACCAAATGTACCAAAGTGCAGCCCAAAATCAAGTCATTATATCATATTTGAAATCTGAAATGAGCAGAAAGCCAACAAACAAAAAATGAAAAAAAAAAAATATATATATAAATGGAAAAGGTTGGCACAGTTGTGTCTTTGCGTTTGGCCCTGGAGTAAGCCAGGCATGGCCTCTGCAGTGAATCTGCTGCAGCATGTGACAAGACTTTGGCAGCACTGTGAGTATTTAAAATATATTTAAAACAAACACATACCTGCACAGACAGAGGCATGAACCAACTGCAGAAATAGGAACCGTAGACTGTTCGAAGGTAAAAACCACATGCACAGCTGCCCCCAAAAGCATTTATACCCATTAAACATTTTCCGTTTTGACACATTAAACAACAGATGTCAATGTGTTTCATTAAGTATTGCTACCACAGACCAACTCAACATAACCCAACCAGACTTTCAAAAGTAAAATAATTAGTTAACTGACTCCATCTGTGCATATTTAATCCCAGTTTAAGTTACTCTATTGTTTTTTTGACGGCCTGAAAGGTTTATTAGAGAACATTAGTGAACAAATAGCATCATAGAGATGAGCCAGTCCAGAGAGAAAACTGAGGGATGTTTGTTTGTCACAATGGAAGTCAAATTTAAAGTATGGGACAAGGCAAACATGTGGAAAAAGGTACTGCAGTCAGATGAATTCAAAAAATGACTTTTTGACCAACATACAAACTGATATGTGGGGCATCAATCGGAAATATCTCTAATGAAAATTGCATTCCCATAGTGACGCATGATGGTGCTGTTCTTCATCATGGACAGGGAGGTTAGCGTTGATGGGAGGATGGATGGAGCTAAGCACAAGGTCAGTTTAGGAGGAAAACTTGTTGAAGAATGCAAAAGACTTGACAAGCAAAATCTAAACATGCAGCCAGAGTTAAAATTGAATAGTTTCGATTAAAGCAAATTCATATGTGAGAATGGTCCAGTGAAAGTCCAGATCGTAATCCAGTAAAGAATGTGTGGGAAAATGAAAAAATATATGCTCTCATCCAATTCCACTGATTTTTCTAAGAGCATGCACACTTTTTTTCCATTAAGGAGATGAAAAATATGCATTATTTGTTATGTACTTCACAATCATTAACCTTATAAGTTGTTATAAAAACAGAGGTTTTAGGTTTTAATGTTAGAAAAAGTAAAAGAAAAAAGACTGCTTTTGCATTACTCTGCAGGTCATGTATCAGACAGCGATTATGTTTCATCTGACAGTTTTGCATGAAAAGATGGGAGAAAGATGGAGCTTTTTTTCTCAAAATAATGGCAGGAGGTATGATCTTAGTGCGTGTGATGGAGGAGCACTGAGCTGTGACCGACACAGAAAGACAAGCTGGAGAAAGAGAAAAAAAGGGAACATAATCGGTACGATAACATCCACATCAGTCAAGATACCCATGAGAGTAACAAATTGCAAAACTTTGAAAACTTGAGTTAGCAAAAGTGTAAGCAAATGCCAAAAATAAAAATATGAAAAATGGTCCAACCACATACAGTTTTAAACTTTAGACAAAACAACATTGTGGGCATCAGAACCTTTGTTCATGTTTCAGTGTGTTTTAGTTTACAATCAGCAAGTCTCTGTGTTCAGCTTGTGCCAGCTTCTCAGGTAATCTGTACTGAGTAAGAAATGTTTAGAGCTTATCAGATACAATCAGTAAAACACATTTGTTTGCTCACGCTACCACCTCAAGCCACCTCTCTGTCCACGGTTACTGTCTCATTTACATTCCCTGTCATCACAAAAACACAATGATACAGACATTACACATGACTGTTATACAGAAGTGCAGGTAGTGCATCATTCTGCAAAAATGACACCAAAGTTGTTTGTGGTGGCAACATAGTGACAGCTCAACCTTATTTTTGTACTCTTGAGTCTGAAGATAATAGATACATTTCTAAGACTCAATGGCTGCAAAGAATTATTTTACTCAGTTATATTATTAACTGTGATACCTATAATGAATAATTTCTGTTTTATTTCAATTTGTTATTTATTGGTTTATTTTAGAGACAGAATCATTCATAGTATTCCCAGATTGAAATGTTTGCTGATTTTTGTTTGCAAAATACCTTTAACTTAGTCAGGTTCGATGGAGAGTGTCCTTGAACATTATGTTTTAAAGTCTGGATGAATTTAGGTCTGGAGTTTGACCATGGTGTTCTAATACATAAATATCCTGTGATCCAAACCATTCAGTTGTCGTAGAAACATTTAACCTCAATCTCATGACTTTAAAAGTTGCCCCCTTTGTTCAGTTGTTAAAGAGTGAACATTATTTAATTTATTAACGGTATATATTTTATTCAATGTATTTATTTTCCAGCAATATCTCCCTAAGAATAATTTAATTACTACCAAGCTGCATAAACTCAGTTCTTGTCTTCACTATATTATCACCAAAACATCTAACTTGTTTCCAGACATATTTCTGAATTACATTGCTGTTTAGGATTTTTCTGCAAATGTTAGATAAACGTTATTGTTCCTGAGGGGCCACTGCACTCACACGGTGGGCTTATTTGTGCTGCTCAGACTTTTACATCGTATCTCTTATTATTGCTTATAAATTTTTTGACTTATTTATTTTAACCTTCAAGTGTAACATCAAAAAATGCAGTCAGTTTGGTTAAAATTGAAATAAAACTCTAAATAAAAACAATTATTGACTTGAACTGCCTCCCAGTAACTGCTGGGATATGCTACATCCATCTATTACCCTAAATGTGTATTGCAATCTAGGTAGATTGCTTTCTGACATTTTTTCACCAGTCCAAACATATTTACAGAGAAAAAAATTGAAATAGGAAACTACCTTTTTTTTTTTTGCTATTTTAATAATTTTTAAATGTTTTGATAACTTTGACATGTTTTTACATTGTTGTGATGTACACGTTTGGGATTATCTCCCATGGTGGGCTAAGTGTGGGGAAGTCCTTCATCTTTATTCTCTAAAGCAGAATACACAAACATTCCTTCGTTAACAATGCAGGGTAATTTTGCCCTTTCTTCAAAATTTAGCTAGTATTCTTGTCTGTTTCAAAAATGATGTGCTCATTAATCCGGGATAAAGCCTGGGTTTTCCAGATGTTTTCATGTCGTTCTCTTTGCTTCACTTTTTTCACTGCTGCCTCATCTTGTCTCCACTTGCTCCACTCAGGTATGACATCTTTGTTGCTTACATGCAGGCTTTCTATCTGTTTGCACGCTGTCTGCACCTATGGATGACTTGGGGAGCTGCCCCTTTGCCTACTTTTTTATTAGAAACCCAGTTTCATGTGTGCTGGCTTCGGCGTTCTACCGATGAAAGAAAACTTGTGAAGCTCCTGGCTTATGGGATTAATGAGCAGTCAACACAACACACATTTTACAGCACAGATACCCAGTTGTGTGCTCTATTTACATTGGACATGATCCAGATCTGTCGTCTGTCATCATGTTCCTCTTTCTTTGAGTTGATGTGATATTCAGCCCTGACTATCTTTTCTAACTCTTATTTTTGTTCTAATCAAAATCCGCACTAGACTCTTTCTTTCTCTTTACAAATCCACAATGGATTTTGCTTTTTCAAGCAATTTTTCCAATTTTCCACTTTTTTGCTTCTCAACTTTTAACCCATAGACTCCCATTTCTGCATGACATCCGTTTTTGTCTGGCCGCGGTTCCTCGATTCCCTCCTCCAACCTTCACCTTACAACACCTTTGCCTCTCTCCTCCCTGTCTTTCTCTGCATTTTCTTTGCCTCCCTCACATGTTTATGAGCTGTAATAATTATCAGTTGATGCAGCTGAGGATTTGCTCTGACTGAGAGAAAAGCAGGCCAAATGCATTAAAGCCTGTTATTCTTTCCTCCCCTGTCTGGCATGTGTGGAGAATAGAGGGAGACTTGAAGCTTGCGCCGGTGTAATTTCACCTTTTAGCATCTAAGTCAGCCAAAAGGAATAAGAAGGGGATCCTGGATCTGTGGTGAGGAGACCAGCGGGCGTGAGAAGGTGCATATGCTGATACTTGTTACCCAGCTTGCTAAATGTGATTTTCTTTCGTTCAGGAGCAGCTGGTCAAATCTTAATTTTTATAGCTGTGAGTGACTTCACTGTGCCGTTACTTATGCTGCTGCTGAAAGAATACATGACACAGACGGAAAACTCTTCACAAGACCACTAAGGTTTGTTGTTCACTCATCACATGAGCCCTACAGCAAGAGCTGGCCTGTACTGAGCAAACGTTGCAGCTGTTTGAACTATCTGCTGACCAACGGAGCACTCTTCATCATGCAATCCTTAAATATGGAACGTGGAACTTGTCCAGATTTTTCCTGTAAGTGCTAGGATATGTTACACCTCTTTGCAACCCAATATAGGACTATCTGGGTTGTATTGAAATATAGATAGCCTTGTTTCTTGCACGTTTTCTTCAGTCCATCACAGTAAATCACTGATGACAGTGATTTACTGTGATAATAAACCTTCTGTTTATGACCACCATTTTGTTTAATATGCATGCTTTAGGAGGCAGAGAGGGCACAAATTCAGACAGCAGTAACATGCGTCATCTATACATACATATAATTTAATGCTAATGTTGTATTCACATGTAACATTGGTTTAAATAAATAAATTGCTGCTTATTTGGTTTCACATTTGGGAGAATATAACAATTTGTTGTTACTGGTTTGATCTTTATACACTTTTGCAATAGTTATTTTCTCATCAATAAACACCATTTCATTAAACACTGAATATCCTATTGTGTTCAAGAAAGCTTTCTGGAATACACTGGAATTGAATATTATATTTTATGTTTACAGTATATTGAGAACATTATTCAAGGTGTTAGTTATTTAATCTTGTTCCTGATTTGTCATTTTGGAGAACTTGTTGTTTGCAGACCCACGTGCTGACAGGAAAGCAGAAGTCTAAAGTTGCAGATCTTGGAAGACTTACTGAATGAAATCACTACGGAACGAGGCACAATCACAAGAGGAAATGTCGAGCAGCTTAAAGAGATGTAACAGGACACAAATTGAATTGAACAAAACCAAACTCTGAAGACTAGCACTAACGAGTACATGAAGTAGAGAATACAAGGATGGAGCTAATAATCTCAAAACAGAGCACTGAACAAGTACAAGACCGGAGAGCGAAATAAACAAAGAACCAAATAATCCAATTCCAAAACAAAAGTGACAAGCAAATCACTAAGACAGATGGATAATAACACATATAGATGTATATATTTTTTAAAAGACCTATGTAGTAAAATAGAGTGAAAGACATAGTGTCACTATGACATAGTGTTATTGTTATTGTTACACAGTAACTTCTTGTGTAACAAGAAGTTATTGTTTTGGCCAGAAGAAAATGTTGTGGATTAAAAGCTGAAAAGCTTGTCTTTTACCATTTAAAAAAAAATCTATTTAAAAAAATATATATAATATTTGAGGAATGTGAGTGAATAGCTACATTTAAAATAAATGTGCCAAATCAAATTCTTAAATTTTAATAATAAACTATAAGTATAATGCTTATTATACTTATAACAGAAGACAACCCAAGAACAAGAACAAACAAACAAAAAAACCCCCGAAAGCAATTGCAGGAAAAACTGACAAACCAACAACCATATCTGGGAATTAATGTTCCCACTTTTGTCTCTCAAATAGTTGTTGTGTTGTACAGCGTAGTGTACAGCAAATAGGACAGTCTGGTGATTGTGTATTATCACTTAGGTTATAAAAAAATGAAAGTGCTCTGGTTCTGCAACCAAAATTTATAGCTGAATTCATGTGTTCATGTTAATATCTGCTCTTATTGCCCCACAGCTGAATGTGGGAGGAAAATCTCAGGCTTTGCTAGATCAAACAGAAGAAAAAGGCTACTGAGAAAAGCCCTGGCCCATGCACAGGTGTGTATACTCAAAGGAGAAGGACTCTGTATAGCTGTTGGAGGATAAGTTACCTTTTGGCAGGATGCCAGATCTGTTCTCACCAGCCCCCAACCTGGGCCCTTGATACCTTCTGCAAGTTGCAAATTTGGTCTGTCTTTATATGCAGACCTTGCATATAAAGGTCTGCAAAGGAGCATACAGATTAACTGCAGGTATTACAGCGACATCGTTGCACTGCTGGCAGTTCTGGAATACATGTGTAATACTGGCTTCTCTGCACTGCATCAGTAGCTGTCCGGGGGACATCTTTCTGTTCCCTGGTTTCTGTTGTCTTGTGCAACATTTTTTGATTAAGATCGTGTATGCTATATTCTCATCTCTTTTGTCTTTGTCTTCATCTGCATCAGTGTTCTTTTCTTCAAAGCATGATTGCTGTGTAGCATATTTGTCTTCATCTGTTCTATCTTTTGGTCTTTATGGCAGGGTGAAAGTTGTAAGGCTCAAATCAGCTTCTGATCGTACCCAGAAATTTAAATCTAATTTACAACCATGTGCTTTTCTGAAAGACGAGGGCCGAAATCAAATTCTGCTTAGGTCCCTGCACATTTACGGACTGTCTCTGGTCTCAGGTCTTTCCCTGTGATTAAAGGAGTACATTTTGTAAAAGTTTATTAAAAAAGCAGGGACGACTGCATTGTATATTCATGAAAACAGGCTAAACAGAAGCCAATTTAGCCTCCCCAGGGTGTGAAAAGACTGAGACGCTGAACATGGGACAAAACACTAGAAGGACCTGGAATGCGTGTTTGGCACGGACCTGGAATTTAGGAAAACATCAAAAAGCTGCTTCAGCGTGATCAGCCATTCCATCTTCTCATCACACTGAGCAGACATGGATTCTCATCTTTACATAGTTTAAACAAACAGCAAGAAACACCTTGCCGGCTCTTTAAGCGATGCCCCTACAAGCATATTCTGCCTCTTGCAACACCTGCAACAGTTGGTTCTCTGGTGTTCAGAAAAACTGCAAAAACAAGCGAGTATTTGAAGGCAAGGCTGCATTTGGTTTTCCCCTTTCACAAGTGCTGCAGTGGAACATTAAAATAACAAGACAACACACCCTTGGCAAAAGAAATAATATCATAAAGACCAACTGAAAGGTGCATTGTGTGAGATATACTTCAGGGATTTAGGTCTAATAATCACTGGTTTGGGTGGGTTTATTTTCTAAACAAAACATGAAGGATTTGTGTATTAATTACAGCAACCCTGTCACAGTTCCACCCCGAATGGAAAACCCACATTGTGGTTGAAACCCTCCATGACCAACTCTCGCATCCCAGGAGCCCACATTTGCCTTGCTGATTTACCGTGAGGATGCATGAGCTCATATGGTTGCTATGTTCTCGAAGAACAGTACAAGTGGGTCAACCAAATGAGATGATTTGTTTCTTCATTGTCATTTCTGAAGAATGAGTTGTTGCCCTATGCAGGGATTACGTCTGTAATGTAATTTCATGAGCAACGTAGTTCTTAAAACACACAGTTCTCTGTCAACAGATTCTCCAACTTGAGCTGTGGATCTTAGCAGCTCCTCCAGATTCCAAGGTTTTGTTGATTGCTACTTTGATCAATTCTCTCCTTCTCTTGCCTCGAAGTTCGGGTGCACAGCCATGTCTTAGTAGGTCTGCAGTTGTGTCATACACTTTGCCTTATGGGATGCTAAGCGATGCTTCCTGAGATATTCAAAACTTGGGATGTTGGTTTAAAAAGTAATCCTGCTTTAAATTTCTCCCCTAGTTATTCTTGACCTGTCTTCATGTTTGATTATTAATGTTTTGTAGAAAACCCCAAGGGCTTTACTAAACACCTGGATTTATTCAGAGATTGCAATGGATGCTGATGGACTATGAAACCAGTTAGATCACTTCTTCTAAGAGTAGGTGGATACATACGCACTCTTCAGATATTTTTTCCTTCCACTTTAACATTTTTCTTCACCCCATGTTAATATATCACATGATATCCTAATAAAATGTAACGAAATTTGTGGTTGCACGGTGACAAATACAAAAAAGTTGGTTTCGTATGATTCTTTTTGAAAGGCGCTGTGTATACACAGGCAATAAAGGACTTTTATTCTTGCGGTTTGGTGCTGCTGTCAAATAAGTATGACGCCATATTTCTTGCCAAACTGAAGCCTTGTGATATTGTTTATTGTTCAGCAGTGACGTTTCCTCCTCGACGCAGCCAAACATCTTATTTGCCCACGACCTGGCTTGCCACAGGCTCCACTGCTCGACAAGAGGCCTGCAATTATAGCTGACTTCAAAGATGCCAGTCAGTCAAAGAAGGCATTCATGCATTTATTTTGGCAAACCCCATTCACTCCTTCCCCCTCCTCCTCACCTTTCCACCTCCCACCCCTCTTGCCCTTCTTCCTCCTTTCCCACCAACCCTCAAGCTTGTTTAGATGAGTGATTAAGTAGAGAAACAAGTGCAAATGGAGTTTGGTTTGGCCCACGTTGGTATTGACACACAGTGCAACTTTACCCCCACCCCCTCACCTAAATCTGGTCGCGGTGGATGTCGGCAAAGATGAGGGAGGTGTGGGTCTCATGTCCCCAAACAGGGAGGCTTTAGTTCTGGGCATACAGACCGTCTGCTGCCCCCACCTCATTCCCGCCTCCTCCAGCTGATCCTGAAATAAAACCCAGAGAGAGGGGGCACGTTTAACCTCAGGCCATCTGCTCTACCGAGCTATTAGATGTTCAATTAACATTGTAAACTGATAGTATGGCATGTCAACAGAGTACTGTATCACCAAGAGTCAGGCTTTACATGTTTAAAGCAACCTTTAACCATAGAGACAAATTTTTGTTTTGTTTATTTACCAAGCATTTTCAAGAGAATGCTGCCAGCTTTCCAAAACCTTGAGCCTTTAAACCCTTTATTTTCTTTAGTTCGAACTGCGTATCTGATGTTTTTAACAAAAAAGTATTTTCTTTTTACATAACGCACATTCTGCTGTATTGTAACAGATACATTAGGCATTTATCCTCATGTCTATTTTAGATTTTGTCTTCTGTACAAATGGCATACTTACATTAGTGCATGTACTTTGTTGATTTTGATTTTGTAGAGGCTTCTGAAAAAGATGTATCAATAATAATCAGTTTTCCATTTTAAGGTTCAATTAGTCTCGAATAGGATTTTCCTGCTGAGGAACAACTTGCTGTTTCTCTACTTAAATTTATCTTTTTGGACAGACCATCTTTCTGCATAAACGTGATCACATTTCAGCAGATTCTCCACCCTCTGCAAGAGGAGACGTGGTCTTGTAAACACCAGATCCAGTCTGGGAGGTGAGTGGAAAGATGTTTTAATATCTTTCTGTTGTGAGTTTTTCTGCATGAATTTTGTGGGGAAACTGTAGAAGTGTCTGTAAGTGTTTGTTGTTAAAGTGAACCAGACACTTCAGTCCCAACACACCGAAGTACCCCCCACCCAACTCGGAATCTGAAACTTGATTCTGAAAGTTGGGAAGCCAGAGTGATTAGAGGGACCCACCACACTGACAGTGTTACAGTTTGGCTCAAATGTTGCATTCGTCACACTGCAGACCAGCGCTACCCCACACTGCTCTGGACGAACACCCTGCTCCCAGTACCATCACTTGGCCAGAATCAGGTGGCCTTTCTATAGGAGCCTGAATTGCTCCCATGGGAACAACTTATCCAACTATCTGCAGAGGCTCCTCTACCTCGTTAAAAATCACAGACCTGCGGTGCTAAATCATGGAGCTGTGACAGTCATCACACACACCTGGTGGGACGTATCCCTGCAGAACAATAAATGTCACACTCTGGATGTTGTGCAAAGACAAGTTCAGGGCGGCAGACGAAGGAGGATCAAATCAGACCTGCCAGCAAATGTCCAACACACTTTCTTTCACTGAACCTTGGCCAGACTGCAGAGGTGGTTATGGATTCAAACCACAGTGAGAGAGGCTCCATACAAAGGCAGCTTTGTTAAAGTACACTGTGCTCCAGATACCATCCAGCTCAGCCACGGAGTCTACAGGAGACAGAAAGGCATGATGAAGAGGGACAGGGCATAAATGGGATCAAAAAGTTAACTTTTGAGGTGGAACTTTCTGCTACAGGTCTGGAAGTGAAGATTGAAACTAGACCAACTTTTAACAGGCCATGCATTCACACGCTTTAAAAAACGGACACAGATTGGTTCAAAAATGATATCGAGGCTGTTTCTTTTAAAGAAAACATGCATCCTCAAGCTATTTGTGGTAAACATACTCCTATTGACAGGAATATAATAATTTACAACCCTAAATTTTGGGTTTCACTTACAGAATTTCTGACATGGAAGAAGAAAAGACAGTTTCAGAAAAAAGATACCTCTCGTATTATAAAGAGAAAACACCACAACGAAGAATTAATGACACATTGAAAGATTATAAAACTATAATTTGTCTGGTCAATGAGGTTTTGCAACATCTTGATGTAAAACATGTAATCATAATAGCATAATAGACTAATATATGTATTCAAAAGTAAATCTATGAAGTTGAATTTTGATTGGTTGGGTTACATTAAAAGGAATGGCTATCCTGGAGAGCCATTCAAACAACTGGAAAAGGTACAGCATAATATTGTGCAGAATAGCTGAGGCTGAATGATGCCTTTCACTTTCTATCCCATCCAGATGATCAAAACTAACCAATATTTTTACTTTTGTATCCAGTAGCAATGCTTTATAGTATCCTTATGTTCAAAACTACTGAGCTAAGTTTCAATAAATATTTATATTTTCAAAATCTGTTTTGCTTTATTTTCTTTCTGGTCAACCCTGCAGCCTTCAGTTTCAATATTTTCAGCTTAAAGCTTGCAAGTTTATGTTATCAGAAGCCTCTCTTATCTTACATTAAATTAAAGGCAAAAGTCATTCCTATAATCACACTTAAATCCACCATAGAAATATTGGCTGAAATCCTGTTGTACAAAGCAAACATTTTACACAGAATATTTCAATAAACCAGCTGGATTTTCTCTGCTGCACAGCAAGTCCACACTAACATGTACTTACATACACAGTCTGAGACTTTTCCACAGGGTTTGAGCATATCCAGTGCTTACATTTAAATAGAAAAATACAGAGATTTACCCTAAGCCTATTTTTTTTCAAATACCTGAAAAATGAGAGCCATAATTGTTCAAACTAAGATATGCATACAAATTCAATCAACCGTTTTTGCAACTCCTCAATCTGACAACTTAAGTCAGATACAGGTACCTGTACAGTACAGATGCAGCTGTGTTTATTTGCAGTACATGTCAGATAATCACGAATTTAATTATATTTATTTGTAAATTGCCTTATTTCATATAAAAGCTTAGTATTTTTTATTGATAAACAGAAAATAAAACTAATGTGGAACCTGTTTTGTAAAAAAATATGTATTATCTTCTTGTTGTTATTATCCACGGATGTTGGGACAACTCGCCTTAAGCAAAAACAGTTGACATTTACTTCCTCTCTGCAAGATACCACATTGTGTGTAATTGTAGTTTTGGAGGGATTTTAAAATAGTAATGTTCTCACACAAAGCATGAGGCATTGGCAGGTTGGAGTGTGTGTCTTGGCAGAAATGTTCATAACTGTGTTCTGTTGACGTAGTCACACGGAAAAAAAAGAGATTGAGTTTCCCTGAAATGAGTCATTCATATCTACATGCTTCCATGGGTTCTTATTTTCAAATGTCACCAAGCCATAGCAAGCTAAAGTGGATATAGAAAATGATAATTGTGTTTCCATCAGGGCTTTCCATGCACAGTTTAAAGTTGCGTTTAAGCAAAGGTTAATAAAATGGTGCATGTGGAGCAAATGAAAACCACAATCAAGCCTCACTGAGCCACAGGAAAAAAAGACATGCATGAGATCCTGTCGACCGCAGACTGTCAGATGTGGTTGCAACCAATCTACCTGGAACCTTCCTCAAATTTCCCCACAGAGGAAATCTCTAGATTTTCCTGCTGAGAAAAACACACAACCTGCAATACCCATAAGGATACTAACCACTATCTAGATCCTGGCAGCTGGTCCGCCAGTTGACCTGTGTTCACTTTTCTGGCTGTGCGTACATAAATCTTCACTGACTACAACTCTCTCAGGGATAAAATTAAACATGCAAACCTCCAAACTCACCTTTCTCCTGCAGCCACAAACACTACCAAATCCCTTTATTCTTCTGCAGTAGAGAGGCAAGAGTTACTTTCTGAACAGCATTAAAGTCCCTCTTCTTCTCTCCAGAGAGAATACTGATATCTACAAAACAGTTTTCAACGTAAAATCATCAGAATCTTTTTCTAAAAAAAAGAATGAATATTCTTTCATTCTATGCATATTAATGGTCAGTATTTCTGCATTTGATTCACAATCAAACAGAAACAAACTGTTTCTTTCTTTCTGTTATAACGCTAAGCCAACGAGGAGCTGTATAGATCGAAATAATCCACCAAGACATTTAATAGATCTATACTCCAAAAAATTGCAATATGTGGGTGAAGGGCAAGAAGAAAGCCATAAGGGGTCCTGATCACACTTTGACAAAACTTATGGGGCATTTTTGTAAATGCTGTTGGTCAAACTGAGGGAGAACAAAAAAGCCTAATGCGACCACTGTGTCACAATTTAGTATTTGTTGGAAATTTTTTTTTATCAAATTCTGTATCAAAAACAAGGCCACACACACGCACTCATACATAAAAGGAATTCAGAGACCCCAACTGACCTCACAGTCATATTTTTGGACAATGGGAGAAAGCCAGAGTACCCAGAGAGAAGACATGCATGCACAGGGGGATGCAAACTCCATCAAAAAGGATCGGATCAGCAATATACTGTATTCAAACATCAGTGCCATTCCTGTCTTATTAATATTAATATTATTATCATTTTATTTTGTTTTTTTTACCAGAAACCAAAGCAACCTTGAGACACCTGTTCCAGTTCCAACAAATGAATGGCATAATTTCCTAATTTTTTTTTTTAGAAAACAAGAAACATATTTCATTTCATGCACTACTTTGTTTTGATCTGTGACAAAACATCCAAATAACATACATACAAGATTGCTAAATGTGGAACAGTTTGAGTGGTATAAATACTTTTGCAAGGTGCCATTTGTAAAGTCGGCACTATGGTGCCTGAAGTCATTGAAAAGACAGGACAATCACAAAACCCCAATCAAAACAAAACTCTATGCGTGTCCAAACCAGGACACAAAAAAGAGCCTGGTTAAAATGGTGTGTAATGGGATATTTTGGCAGATTGGCAGAATAAAAGAAAATAAACTGGCTTGATGCTTTTTCATGCTGCTGGCACTTAAATTGACTAAGGACAAAACTTGACACAGCTCATTTGCTGAAAATAGAGGATGAGTTTCCAGCCCAACCAACCTTCCATTCCTTGAGTGAAGAGATGTTTGCTTTACTGCTGCTCATAATAGAATCCCCCACACAAGAGACTAAGATGTCGCTGTATTTATTGGGTTTATGTTGTTGTAATGGAGCATTGTTGTTTTGTTTTCCTAAACCAAATACAAGAATGAACAAAAAGTAAGAGAGGAATTACCATATAACAAGAGAGATATGTTTAAGAAGATATTCTCATAATATTACCTGTTACTTTACCCTTGGGGGAAAGAAGCAAACAAAGGATTTTGCCCCACAGCAGATGACCTTCGACCCCCTCACACCCGTCGTCATTGTCCTGCCTTGAGGCAGCATTGTTAATGGCTCTCCACTGGTATGCAGAACATGAACGGAGAGAATCTTGCCAACATGTTATGAAGAAACATCAGGCACCAGGTCTTAAAAACACCAAGGTGGTCCCGAAAAGGTTTTTGGTGGAGAAAGAAATAGAAAGACACCGGGGTGGAGAGGAGGACGGGAGTTATGTGGGAGGGGAAATGTTTGGCTGTCTGTGTCAACAATAAGAAAATACTTGGCCTCTGTGGCCGGTGGGCCCAGCTGTGACGGGCCCCCAAGGAGGTGGGGATACCTTGGATTGGGTGGGGTATAGTCCTGACATTACACACAATTAAGGAAACAAGGAGGTCAAATAGAGAGGCAGGGGAGGTTCCTGCCCTGTCACTCATGAAAAGAGTTTTCTGCCCTGGGCTAAGCTAATGCAGGGCCTGGATTACAGAGAGGCCCTGAACCGGTAGATGAAAGCGCCATGTATCTATTTTGCTGATATGAGGCCAGGTGCATGGTGCAAATGACAGAGTAGGGATAAAATTTGGTTGGTTAATAGCAAATTGAGTCTATTAGGAGATAAATAATTGCTAGGGGGATTGGACTGAAGAGCTGACACTACTTGACATTAGAAACTTGATATTTCTTGTTACCTTTTCTCCTTTGTGTATTATTCTTTCCATCTTTCCTCACTCTCAATTAATCACAAACATGTTCTATCCATTCACTAATATTCCCAAGCCTGCGGTTAGGTTCTGGACAGTATCATTACCCAGACTACAGGGTGGCAACCCGCAAGCCCTGCTCTGACTTGACCCCCTCCTTGACCTCTCTCTAATGTGATAAACATTCCCAATCAATGGAGGAAGCAGGGTGGAAGTGGCTGGGGAAGCGAACATGACCTCTCTGGTTGGCTTCAAACAACCAGCGGCTCTCTGTTTACACCTAAATCCTCACCTTTTTCTTCTGATTGGTTGAGCTCTGCCAAGCGATGGAGGAAGGTCAGGTAGTTCAAACAGGAGAATGTTACAAAGTGGAACCCACTTGTTAATTTGTTCACTGAAAACTGACAAAAGCATCTGTCAGTTTGCTGAGACAGCTTTGCCTACCTCCATCTTGAATCTCCTTCTTCGAACTATTTACTCTGTAATTATCAATTACCTGGAATATCTATCTATCTATCTATCTATCTATCTATCTATCTATCTATCTATCTATCTATCTATCTATCTATCTATCTATCT
>CAEFZY010046167.1:0-20236 GCA_903066815.1 Brachyrhaphis roseni
CTACATCCACCACAACGGCTTTCCTCTGTTGTTTATCCACCACGACAATGTCTGGTTGGTTCGCCCTTACCATTTTGGTTATATATATATATATATGCACAGAAATTAATCTAAACTGGACCGTCGATCGTGTTTACTGTTTTATTTCTCTTTGTGTTGGCTGGAAGGATGGAGGTGTTTTGCGCTGTACTGGTTTAACTGGACCCATAATAAATCTGCCTGGTGATCTTGTAATGCAGCAGTTTCACATGTCTTAGGAGGATTTACGGTTAGGATTTGAAAATCAAATCTCTCTATTTCTTTCATGTCTGCTCCTTCCTTCATGTGTTTTCTGGTGGCAGATTATCAGGATCTCTCTTCATGCTTTTCCACAGTGCACCCCCACCGATTCGCAGGTTTTTCCATAGACTAGATATAAAATATTCCAAAGAAAATACAGTTTAGGAAACTGAAATTCCTTGGAGCAACACTACTTGGCACTGCTGACTGGCATTTGCAAAGTGGCCAATCCAGGAGCAGCATTTATTTTTATTGGTGCTGATTGGCTGAACAGCGGAGAAAAGAAAGACTGTGGAGGTTCTACTTTAGTGATAAGATGGTTTCCCCTGTGTGCATTGATGCATATTAAGATATATTTGAACTATTAAAATAAGAAGAGCATTCATCATTGACCTCTTCCACCCCTAAACTGGGCCGACCTCCTCTCTGTGTTTCGGAGGATATTAAAGTCATAGTTTGGTCATGCAGCTTTTTCTGCCTGGTTTCTCATCTCAGACTCATTGAGTCACTGAGTTTGGAAAATCCTGATGATGTGATTACTTGTCCTGGGCTTTCAGTCTTTTTCTAATATCCGGTCTGGCCTCATGTTTGCTCCGGTTGGTCGGTTGCTGCACCACCAAATCAATCTTCGATATTTTTCTTATTGGTTCTGCCTTTTTTTAACCTCCATCCTAATACTGCATTCATCTCATGACTGAAACTTGCTTCACTGACAAAGTGGTTTGCTCTCTCTTGATTATTTCTCATCATAAATCTTACTGTGCATTTTCTATGGACCTGGCTGGAATCTGCCTGAAAGCAAACTTTCTCAAATGAGTTTTTATTGTGAACAAAGAAACTTCTCTTCATTCAATGAATAGTTCTTTATCACTGAGTCACCCTTTACTTAAAAAGCCCAAGCTTTTGGAAAGTTACCAACTGAGAAATGTTTCTGCCTCAGTCGTCATTGTGACAAGCTGAGCAGGAACGACAGACTGAGCCTCATGAATGAAATCCAGACGCGTTGTGGAGGGAATGATGGCTGCAGCCTTGAAGCACAGCTTCAAGAAGAAGTAAAAGTTTTTCAGTGGCCTCCGTTGTTAGAGGCCACATGATCTTTTTGCTCCTCTGGGAGTCGGTGTAAAGGCCGGCGGTTTGGGGAGGAATGTGCTCCCGGCTGGAAAACACTCGCAGTCCACACAGAGGTCCTTCCTGCTGCCAGTTCTGCTTAGAGACTGAGCCGAGCCAGTAGCCCAGAGCTGGCCTCCATTCTGGTACAGGAGCAGGAGATGATGATGATGATGAGGATAGTGATGATGAACATCCACATGGATTAATGATTTGCCTAATGGTGGGCACCAAAGTTAGCTATGCTAAAGCACTTGTCGTAAACATCAGTTCTGTTAACACTAAAGCGCCATATAAGTATAATATTTACCTGAAGCTAATGCTAATACATTATACCAGCATAGTATTTATTGGGAGCTAATGCTAAAGCGCTACCAGCATGGTATGAAGCAATATGTGAATCTTTGCATGTCTGTGGTTAACTAACATCCTGGTTGTTTCTCGTGTTGGTGATGATTTCCTCTGTACATCTCATGTTTGTTTGGAACTGACTGCTGGACAAACAGTCATAACCCCGTCAAAATAAGAGCATGAATATAAACACCTATTTCAAGAATTCCCAAACCAAAACTTCAACCCAGATGTCAAACTTTACTTAACTGAAAGTTTACAAAAGAGTCGAGTAAATTAGTGCTTTAAAATTTAAGATATGTTTTTTTTAATTAGCTCAGCTATTAACAGATTAGCCGGAGTGGACCCACCACTGGATTAGCCATATTTTAAGAGAGCAGCCTGAAATCCCAGCTGTAGGTTATAATGAAAACGGTTCTCATTTATCTGCTGAGTGAGTTAAAAAAGTCCGCCTTTATTCTCCATTACTCAGCCGTCAGCCTGTCAGGTGCTGCTTGGATCTGCGACACATGAGCAGAATAAAGTCCGAGCAGTGAAACGTGTGCATGGCAGCTCATCATGCCAGGATGTAAGAGCTGCTGGCTTCTGACAGCCTCACTCTGCCGATGTGTTCAGCTTGGCTGCCAGAAGAATCCGGTGTGGTTTTTCAGCAGCATTAATGCATCTAGCTGCAGCGGCTGGGCAGCACTGGGCCAAGCTGAATCCAGAAAAGCTTTGACATGTCATGGAACCATTAGAGCCTCATATGAACCTCCTGGGCTGGAATAAAGACCTCACTTGACAAATAGAGTGAAGAAAATGAAAAGGATGTCTGAGGATGGAGTAGAGAGCTGAGCTGCACCACCTCCATCATTCTGACCAGAGAAAATGCAGAAACCCGATCGGTTGTGTGCTGAGGAGCTCAACAGTTTGTTCCCATCTCCCTGCTGATTGCTGCAGCGTTCTTCCAGGCTTCCTGCAGGCTGCTAATGGTCAAGAGCTGCAATTTCTACTATTTCACCGCATTTTATGATTTGATGAATGCTGCAATGTATGGTTGGAAATCTCTGCAGCATCCCAACAGTCTTAGAGGGATTTTACTTTCATTATGAGCTAAGGGAGACATCGCTGAGTGTTCTCCATACCTGGCATTTTGAAATGGGTCTGTAACCAAACAACACCCATAAATTTAATTAGAAATATTTCTGAATGCATCAAAGTGTTGCAGTTTAAAGGTTTGCAGGTTCATGATTTTTACTGTTTTCCAAAATCTTAGAGTGAGCACCATAAGATTGCTGTTTGCAAAGTTGTCATGGTGATGCTTGTTATAGAAAAATGATCTTTATGACTGTGTTGAACTTTGGTTTCTGAAGTCACACAACCTTCTGCATTGGCCACACGCATGGTATATGACAAATCTTTATTTCTGCTGTGTTTTGAACGCTGCTTGCCAGAGCGGATCAGGTCTGCAGCTGCAGGCGTCAGATAAGCTGAATATGTTTCTTATGGAGGAGCCGGTCCTTGTATATTGTCTTATAAATATTGAACTTTGTGTCTTTGGGAGTAAAAGATGTTTTAAACTCTAAGTTAGAGCTGACACTTTTGCTCTTGCCTTTTGCAAGATTCCTAATAAACCTGGTGCTAAAATTAAGGCAATTTCACTCCCAGCAGAAGCTACATCTTTGTCACAGGAAGCTAGATCTACTGATCTGACTAATGATAGGCCGGCACCGATAGCTGAGCGGTTCACACTGGGGAAGGAGAAGGACACCAGTAACTCACTTTAACTTTGGAGTAGCTGAAAACTCACTGGACTGACTTCTTCTTCTGCTGATGAAAGTTCAATAAAGGGTCATTTTAGTGTGTTTACATATCACAAATATTCTGCTTTTAGGGTAGAATAATCCAGTCCATGTTGGAAGAATCTTAGACTTACACTCTAAGTGTTGAAGTTTATAAAGTAGATCAAATTAAAGACACTATTAGTAAAGTAGAGAAACAATAGCGGAAAACCTATAGTCTGATTCAGAAACCAACTTCATCTCTGTATGTTTATGCTTGGTGTTATGATGGATTACAGGAAAGTCAGTCAAAAGGACACATCATGGCGTCTAATGGATGTCGTTACAGATATCGCATCTCAAACATTTTCCTTTCTAAAATTTGTGTTAAAGGAAAAAAAAGTCACTTTGGCTACCAAGGCTAATGCTAGCATATCTGAGCTAATTGCCAGAATAGGAAGAAGGTAACCCAGAGAATGACCAGCCTCAGCATGCTAGTCACTAGCTTCTCCAAAAGTTGACGGTAGCAGTCTCCTTCTCATTTGCCAGCAGCCGTTGCTTAGTTACCAGTACCATCATTATTCAACTCTTTGGAATAAGGAAGTAGCCACCGCTGGTTGTGAAGTAGTTCTAGTTTTGCCAATAATCCTGCGCTATGCTTTTAGTGTTTGGTAAATGAATTTTTTTCCTGTTCACCCATGTTATGCACACCGTTCTGGTGACTCGCCTCCACATTCCAGTTGTTTAGAGACGCAGCTGGTCTGTAGCAGCATCATGTGGAGCATCCTGGCTGCACAAAGCCAGAGTCAGGTGGCATGTTGCAGGTGGGGCAGACACGCCGTGCTGCATCTGCAGAGGAACATTTATGTTTGTTCACATTTGGAAAAATTCAAATTGTTCATGTTTAGAGTTTCCACTTTTATCCTGGTAAGAAATCAGGATATTTCATTAAACTTGCACAACAGTTGGTTCTGTATTTAACAACAGCAATCTGATTCCTCTGGAATATGAAGCCAGCTGCACTGGACCGATGACCGATGTTTGATCTGCTGTCCTTTTAATGCAGGAGAGACACTGCTACAGAAGTTATAGCAGAAAATTTAGCACAAGGGAACAACAGGAGCTTAATGAACAATTTAATTTTCTTCTTGACAAAGGATCATATTTTAAAAATCGATTAATGTAGATTTAATTTAAAAACTGTCCCTCAGATCACGGCTCTTATTTCATGCATTCATACTTTTAAATGTGTTTAACTTCACTTCTCTTTCCTCTGATTCAATTTTTGTCCCACATAATAAAAATATGACGAATTGCATGAGGAGAACCCCCCCACACACACACACACCCACACACACTTCCACCTTTTCTCCACCCATTTCTCCTTGAGCTAATTACGTGTGTAAATTGTGACTACCACAGGGAGATTACAACCTTGTTCACTTGGTTTGTTATCACTTGTCATGTGTCATTTATCAAACTTGCAATTACAACACCTCCGCTCGGCTTCTGCTGCAGCTTCTTTCTCACAGGGGGGCTCATTAAGCAAATTGTAGCCATCATTGTCTGAAAGGAGAGCATGATGGGCGTGCTGCTCTGTCAGAGGAGCAGGAAACGTTGGACAAGGCCTCTCCATCTCTGTAAGGACTCCTGGAGAGACACACACCCTCCCTGACCCCTGACCCCTGCTGGCGGTCTCAGCAGCCATTCATACACACAGCTTGTGGCTGATGAAGCAGCATTGGGTTAGGTCAGGCAGGCTCATCCCACACAAAGGGCTGGTCCAATTGTTCCTTTTGGCGAATGCTGCTGCCTACCAGGAGAAACCTAATGTCCACATTTGTTGTCCTTAAATACCTTTAAACATGGATGTATCTAACGCTTTGCCCTTCTGGCCCTGATCCTGGCAGCAGGAGCAAACAGAGTCTCCCAGAGCCATCCTCTTTCTAAACTCTTCCTTTCCTCCTGTAGTGTTTTTTTCCTGAGCGTCGATATCGAGCCGTTCTCCAGTTCTAAAGGCAACGACTCTTAGAGCTCTGCTGTGATGACTGTCCTGCTCAGACCTTTAATTAAAATACAGATTTATTTGATTCAATTCAGCTAAAAAAATACTTTACATTTCCCAGAGGGACAGTAAATGTTCCCAATTAAATGTTGCAGCTCATATCATAAAAGTATTTTCAGAAAGTTGTTGTGGATGATGATGCTAATCCAGTAACAGTCAGTCCTGCAACAAATCTGAAGAGGCCCCTGACTGAAGACCATTTCTGTATGACACTGAAGATTAATATTCCTATCAGTTGTTAGCTAGCAGTGCTAATCCAGCTCTTTAGATCTCTGTCTGGCCTTAGAGGCCACATAGAAGAACCTTCGGTTCCTCTCTGGATCCATGAATCCCAGAATCAGTTTTCTCTGTGAATTCACAAGTCTTTGGTTGTTGGAGCAAACTATTTGTTTTAAATTTGGTCCATCCAATAAATCCAGCTGGTCAGTAAAATGTGAAGTTGGCCAGTAACCAAACGGTTCTTTGCTCCTTTTCTGTTCTCACAGCAGGTCTTGATGCTCAATTCCAATTTGTTTTGCTGAAATACATTTTTTCCCGTTTGTCCATTCTAATGATTAAATGAATCAGACTTCTTTGTGAATCAGTATACTGTCGTTCCAGTTTGTGACGTGTTCACTGACTCAGACTGCTTTCATTACTTCATTATTATCATCTTCAAACATTGTTTACATCCAGATTTACAGTCTGGCTTCTCCTGGAGCAGAATTATGCTGCACGTCTCACATCAACGACACTGCAGACGCTTTGAATACCACCAGGAACCATTTGGTTCCATGTGACACAAATTGAATTTTTTGGTGGTGAAAAGATCAGAATTATTCCATTCAGACTAAATGAAAAAGTCAGATTTGGTCTCATCCTCCTGCTGTTCAATGCGCCTTCATTTCTGGTTTGGGGTAGCCATGTGATCACTTTTACTGACTGTTACTGTAAACAAAAATGAAATATTGTGTTTTCTGCTTGTAGAATGTAGAGGATCTTACTTACGGACTGTGTTTTGCTCATTTAGCTACTGATTTGAGTTTTATATCAACGTTTTTCTGCTTTTCTCTTCCCAGCCGAGCCATTAAGACCAATCAGGACCTGCTTCCGGAGACGCCCTGGACCAACATCTTTTACGATGACTTCTGGGGAACCTTGCTGACCCACAGTGGCAGCCACAAGTCCTATCGGCCCCTCTGCACCCTGTCCTTCCGCCTGAACTACGCGGTGGGCGGCCTGGAGCCCTGGGGCTACCACGCCGTCAACGTGGCGCTGCACGGCGCCGTGACCGTCCTGTTCACCTCTCTGGCCCGCCTGCTGCTGGGCGGGGGGCCGTGGAGCCTGCTGGCCGGCCTGCTGTTCGCCTCCCACCCAGTCCACACCGAGGCGGTGGCGGGCGTGGTGGGGCGGGCCGACGAAGGCGCCGCCCTGTTCTTCCTGCTGTCCTTGCTGTGTTACGTCCGACACTGCGGGCTGCGGGGCCGCGCCGGGCCCTGGCGGCTTGCAGCGTGGCTCCTGAGCAGCCTGGCCTGCGCCGCCTGCAGCATGCTGTGGAAGGAGCTGGGAGTCACCGTCCTGGCCGTAGCGGCTTTATACGACGTCTGCGTTTTCCACAGACTCAAACTGAGACAGACCATTCTGCTGCTTTACAAGGTAAAACTCTTTGCTTCTGCCTCAGAGGGAAGGGAGGTGGATCACACAGAGGTGTGTTTGCAGTGTGTGAACAGCTGCGTCCTTCAGGGATCACTGGCTGGTTTCATTTGCAAATAAACCAAACAAACCTGAACAAGCAGAACAGCTCTGATGGTTTACAGCTCTTCATTTGCTTCTGGTGGCTGATATGAGAGGAATATCTTTATGTCTGGCATGCAAACAAACAGCTTTTCATAATAAAAGCATGACAAAATTATATCTGAATCTTTTCGGCACTTTATCTGTAGGACAAAAAGTCATGATGATATTTAGTGATGTGGTTTTTATCCAGGTTCAGTTTCTGTTTCAATATGGGGCAATCATATTAATGAATGTAAAATATTGCCTTAATTACATCAGATTAATTAAAATCCAAACAAACAACACAACATGCAAAAATAACAGAAAAGGAAAGCAATAAAAACATTATATGGTTGGGAAAAAGTATTTTAAGATATCAATATCAAAGGCCTCGTGTCTTTTGAGATGCTTATAAATTGATATTTACCTTAAAGTATTTGCAGAAACAGGAAGTTCCTAGAAGGCACCTGATGTTCTTTAAGCTTCCTCTTGAAGCAGAGATAGGTGGCGCTCTCTCTAGCAGCTGACGTACTCAGTTAAAGAATGTTTTATCCTTTAACTGATAAAACATTCTGTGAAAATGAATATTTTCTGAAGTTCACAGTGTTGCCTGGAGCTCCACCTCGTCCCATTTATACCACTTTGCTTTTTAAAAAATCCTCAGAACAAGACCTGATGGATTATTAACAACACTTTCTCAGTTAGCAACATAATGATGTAAAAATCCTATTTGCATTTATGTTTAAAAGTGTAAGTATGCCTGAGGAAAACCAGAAAATAATGTAAATCAGGTTCACACTACGACTAAATCTTTAAATCATGGCTCCTCCTCCGGCCTGTTGGGCCACATTATTGTCTCTTATCGTATTTTAAAAACTTCCCCTTAAAATGTTTCTTGATAAATTATTAAAAATGTTTTATTATCCAGCACCAGATGTGACAACAAGACTTCAAACTTGAGTCGTTCTGTCGTAAATATGAAAAACTTTACATTTGTTAGTTAAGACTTGAACTTTGACTTGAACTCAAGACAAAGAGAGTTTAAGGCTTTCTTTGACTTGAGAGACAAATATTTACAATATTTAGAAAATATTCTAAAAATGTGTTGAATGATTGTAAATATTTTTCACCATTATTAAAATCATTCAGCAGAATATGAAGCATAACATGCATAATAGCTGAAGTGTGTCTGTTTTTAATGGATGGTGCATATTTTAGATATACATGTTGTAGAAGCTGCTCTTTGCATGAAGTTTGTGGCTTTTCCTTTGTGTTGGTGTGTGTGTGTGTGTGTGTGTGTGGCTTCATTCTTTCACCACATGTTCAACAAAAGAAAGGAAAGAAAAGAAAGCATTTTTCAGAGAACTAGCTGAAATAACAAAATGTGATGGCTGTTTTATAACTCCTTGTTGCCGTAGCGCCCGGTCTGTTCAGCAGACCTTTTCCCCATAAGCACCTGTCAGAAGCATTTTCCATTTTCTGCCTGTTTGTTGGGCCGTCCACATTTTACCCCAACATAGCAGATCCAACAAGATGGCTACCCAGGCTGAGAACAGAGCTGCACAATATCAGGAAAAAATTGTGATTAATCGATTATCAAAATAAAAAAATAATAATTTAGCAAGCGATTAATCATTTACTCGAATATACAAACTCTAAAAAAGACCATTTGCTGAAAGGACAGGACAGTAATTCAACCAAATCTGTACAAAAAATCCATATTTTTTTACTTTTAAGATGAAAAACCTTCATTTTCTGTAAACCCAGAACTGTCCTAGTGTCAGTTTTAACTTCACCTGATTCAAATTCTGATTAAAAAAAAAAAAAATCTCAACATGAGCACCTTTTGCTTTCCAGTTATTAATAAAAAACCAATCAACAGTATTTTGTTTAGCTGCAGATGCATCATTTGCTACAGATGATCAAGTGTTCACTAAAGGAATGCAAGGAACTAAAATCTTTGTTTTCTTAAATTAATAATTTGCTTTTGCTCCTCTTTAAATCGACGATGGAGTCCGGGAAGAGATGGTTGAACTTCCTCCTGCTCTCTGTCTCTCTCTGCATCCATGAAGCCTCCTTTTCAGCTCCTCTGGGATTTGAGGTCAAAGTTCAGTTACTGAGATGCTAATCAGTGTACCTTGTTGCCATGGTTATGCATTAAAATAATGCATAACCTTAAATCTAAGGCTTGAGTTTAGATTTAGTTTAGTTTTAAAAAGCAGCAGCTCCCTCCTGCTGTAGGTTTTCTGTTTGGTTTGAGTCCAGCAGCTTGTACAGTGTTGGTAGTTTTCTGTTTTACAGTGTCTTCTATTAGCTCTTTCCACATTAAGAAAAGAGTGTCATTATGTTGTTTACTCAGATAGACCTTTATTATGCTGATTCCCTCCAGTTTGCAGCTTATTAACCCCGTCATGGCCGCGTGCTGCTGCAAACTCAGGCAGTGAGATGGTGGAGTTCAAATGTAACATACTGATGCCATAATCATGCTTAATGTGGAAAAACAGGCTCTTTATGAGGCTCTTTCCTGCACAGCGTTAGTTAATAGGCTTGTTTTCTATGCAAGACGCTAAAAGTTGATTAGAGCTCCTAATTTAGCTGAGGAACAAACGCAGTCAGATGGTGTTTAGCAGATACAGAGCTCTGATCTGCATCTCTACTAACCAGTAAAATGAATGTTAAACACGTGGAAATAAAGAGCTGTGATAGGAAAACAATTCCTGTTCGGCAGGCGGTCCAGTGTCAACACCTCCAGGAAAGCTCCGCTCTGTGCATCGCCTCTTTTCTCTGGACTTCAGCATCCACTGTTCTTTTGTCTAAAGTCACGTTTTTAACTGGGAGGGGAATATGTTTGTGATTTCTGGAGCGTTCAGCGTCAGCCGGAGTCCTGAGGGGCCGACGCTTCCAACACGACCGCGGTGAAACTTCTGAAAACGCTCCGCTGAAACGTAACGCTCTGAAACCGTAAACTGGAGGAAGCAGATTTACCTTGCTGATGTCATGTGAGCTCCTTGCATCCATCCATTCCTTCAGTGCTATAAAGGCTTCTATGGAAACTCCAAATATTCCTCTGTAATCATCAAAGTGCACAGCAGAAAAATAATTCCCAGATCTGGGACGAGACCCAGCTGGCCCTGAGTGGAAGTCAGGCTGCATCTTTTCTCACCTCCTGTTTTCTGTTCGCACTTCTCCCGTTAGTTCAAGGTCACTGCTCAGGGCGTGTGTGTGTGTGTCTGTGGGATGCAGCTGATGGAGTTTGCGTAGGCGGAGAGCTCAGGTGTTTCAGAGCGGGTCGTGCCAGAGAGGCCAGACCTCAGGAACGCTGGAGAGTCTGAGAGCCGACGGAGTTCCAGATGTGAGATGTTGCAGTTTCTCTGCAACATGTTTTCATCCCATGGATGTTAATCAGCGGTGTCCAAAGTGTGGCCCGGGGGCTGTATGTGGCCCTCTGGATGATTTTGAGTGGCAGATATGATCTGTAAGCAGAGGCGACGGTCAACTTTTTTTATTTCTTTTAGATCGACAAATTTTACGGACCAACTATATCATAAAATTACCAAAAAAAAGTTTGGTGCAACACAAGTTTCTTATTCATTGACCAGATTTTTGTGTTTGTTGCTATTTTATAATATTATATTACCACAAACATCCAGAAACTGTTTCTCAAACTTGGGCTGAGAAAACAGTCACCCCCTAAAAAAATCAGCAAACTATTTTGTTTGCTTCGACAAAAGCTTTCATTATTTGAACAGATAAAATAGTAAATATCATAAATTTTTGTGTTCATTAATAATAAACAGCCTGCAGAATCATCCTAGAAGCCCAGAACAAATGATGCTAAAACACAGCTTCTGTGTTTTAGAAGCGGTAAAGGGAACCCAGCCAGGCCGTGCGTTTTACCTGCGGCTCCACAGATGCTCCTCCGTGCTCTAATGGTTCCTGTCACTGCGTGATAGATTGAGCCCGGTGGGCTCGGCTCGCGCCCCCTGCCCTCACCCACCTGCCTCTCTCCTGGGATGCTGACTGTGTGGAAGACGCCTGCATGGTGTCGACCTGCTGAGTCTGGGTGGACCATGAACAGCAGTTCACCGTCTGGAGGAACTTTATAAAAAATGATTTAATTTCAATCACACATCATTCCAGTTGGCCTTAGTTATCAATCAGTTCATTAAGTTCATTTTATTATTCAAATTATTTAAAAAAGTTTCTCAGGAAACCCAGCAGAGCATCGAGTCGTTGACTTACAGCATTCACTCCTCCTGACCAGCAGGGGGCGATGGCAGACAATCACTTTCACTTAAAGCAATCCCTCTTATGGGATCCCTACTCGTCATATATTGACACATGGCAGGGTCCGTCATCGTCACATGTTGACGCGAGGGGTTTTACCCAATGCCTTACCGTCATGTTTGCCCTAAACTTAACCACATCGTCGGGTTTTGAAGGTTCGGCAGCGGTTGCAGAGCCCTTCGCGTCAATAATCCACGTAAAACGTGTTTTTCTGAAATCGTCAAAATGTGACGCAGAGGGAGCCGTCCCAAATCGTCAAGTATTGACGCGAAAGGCGTTAAGATGTGACACGCGGTCAGTAGTCAATATATGACGAGTAGGGAGTGAGAATGTGTTGACAGAGCATGCATGTAGCGACAGTAGAGAGGAAAAACTCTCCTTTAACAGCATGAAACTGCCCACAGAACCAGAACCAGGCTCAGTACCAGGAGCAGAACCTGGATCGGTACCAGGACCAGAACCTGGATCGGTACCAGGACCAGAACCTGGATCGGTACCAGGACCAGGCTCAGTACCAGGAGCAGAACCAGGATCAGGACCAGGACCAGAACCTGGATCGGTACCAGGACCAGAACCTGGATCGGTACCAGGACCAGAACCTGGATCGGTACCAGGACCAGAACCTGGATCAGTACCAGGACCAGAACCGGGCTCAGGACCAGGACCAGAACCGGGCTCAGTACCAGAACCAGGATCAGTACCAGGACCAGAACCAGGATCAGTACCAGGACCAGAACCTGGATCAGTACCAGGACCAGAACCGGGCTCAGGACCAGAACCGGGCTCAGTACCAGGAGCAGAACCTGGATCAGTACCAGGACCAGAACCGGGCTCAGGACCAGGACCAGGACCAGAATCGGGCTCAGGACCAGGACCAGAACCGGGCTCAGGACCAGAACCGGGCTCAGTACCAGAACCAGGATCAGTACCAGGACCAGAACCAGGATCAGTACCAGGACCAGAACCTGGATCAGTACCAGGACCAGAACCGGGCTCAGGACCAGAACCAGAGCCGGACTCAGTACCAGCGGCCGTCTGACCATCTGAGAAGACGGAGCTGGTCAGACGGCTCCGTCTTTTTAATAACAGACTCACAGGGTTGACATTCTCGGTTCCAGCATTTCGTTTCTGCTCCAACACATTTTTCTGCCTCGTTTTTTTCCTGTATGTTTTTCATTTCTTATTTAAATGATTTCTGAGCCTCTTCGTGTCACTTTGGATCTGCGGTTGCCTTCTCGCATTACATGCTCCGTTGGTATTCAGAGAGAAAGTGATGCATGAGCAGCCATGCGATGCTCTGAGGCTCTCAGCAGCCTGTGTGAAGAAGCACAGCTGATTTTTTGGGGCCACTCTGATGCAGCCGAGTGTCGCTCTTTGGCAGCCTTTCCCTTCGTCTCAGCGCTCACAGAGCAACCCGATTGTTTTCTCTTTTTTCTTGTGCAGTTGCTGAGTTGCAGTTTTCTTCCTCAAACATTGGTTAGATTGCTCTGAGTGAAATGTGCGCTGGCCCACGCCCAGATCTAATTTCTGCTCTGTGACATGTTGGAATGATTATCACAGCGGTGGAGCTAAACCACACGGGACGGTCGGGGAGTCATAAACACGGACACAGACGGTGGAAAGATTCTCCTGGAGAGAGAATCTGGAAATGAACGTCTCAGGAGCAGCTTGTTGCGTCATCAAACATCGTACCTGTAAGCACGACATCCAGACACGCCCGTCAGTGCCACGCTGGGGATGTATTGTCTAAAAAAAGTTAGAATAATCACATTTAGTTTGTGTTTCGGCATTCGGCTGCAGCTAAAGGAGATAACGGTGCTTTCTTTCTCTGCTTCCACATCTGGAAAATCTTCTCTCGGTCGTCAGACTCGGCGGTAATCTTCGGACACACCGGTGCAGCATAATAAGTGAGTTATTATGCCCTTGCGTGAATTTGAGTCTGCGTTCGCAGACTTAGAGAAACTTGGGTGGTGTGCCCAGAATACTCCCACAGCATTAAAGGTTTCTTTCATCTCTCGTTCTGTTCCTGTCTTTCTTTTTCCCCGACCCGCTCTGTGTTTTCTCACTGGAGCTTTTTTTTCTCTGTGAACATCTTTGATTTACCATCTTCACTGAAAACTGAGAATTAAAGCAATCCAGCGAGTCGTAAAAGATTTCTGTGATACTGCAATCACTTTTATGATGATGTTATCTTTTTATTAGCTTGTGCAGGAGCTAAAGGGAAAGTTGAACTATTTTCTTATCGTCACAAAGGCCTTAGTTTTCCACCTGGCCCTGAGATTTTGTTTCAAGCAGTGGAGTGCTCTTATACAGATATTGTAGAAAAATCCTATTTAAAACTCAACATATTGAAGCAGTTAGTGAAAAAATGTAACTTGCGAAACAAGTATTTTAAAAGATTTCTTTCTCCACTCGGCACCCCGGTCTGACTTCCTGTCATTTGAGTAGCGCAGAAAGAATCAATGCCATAAGAAAATTATGACAGAATCACGACTTGCAGCATCTACCTGCACCGATCCACTGTTACTCCAATGCACTGAGTTCTGCAATAACTCGTAACATGACCCTGATAAAGATTCACTCCAAATGCTGAAAGCTAAACTGACAGCTTGACCTACTTTCTGAATAATTTGGCTGAAAATAATCTGAGTACTTGGGGGAATCCACTAAGCATTAATATTCCATTCCAAAAAGGTCAAACTGATGCATAAATATATTATTACGATAGTGAGATGGACAGCAGACCATAACGATGCGTCACATCCACATCACTGATCCCAATAAATCTGAACTATTCAGGAATAGAAATGCATCAAAAGCAACACACACGGTTCACCAAACCTCCTCACATTTAAATGTTTTTCAATTTATCAGCAAACTTGTCAAGATAAAAAACACAAGACAGTAAATGAATTTCAAAAAAATTTGAAAAACTAATTTCTGTAGTAAACATTAGATTTTTAATGGGCACAGTGACTCTTCACATCCATCCAAGTGAGGATTTTCTTTGTCGATGTTCATAAGAAGGAAAACATCTGCTGGCTTTTGTTTTTAAGCAGCTGATCTCAGGCTCTGCTGGAGCAGATAGCTGGACTAGAATCCCACACAAGGTCTGTGCAGTCAGCACATTTACTTATGAAAACATCAAATAAAATTGAATTATTTATGTTTCCTATTAATAAATAAATGTTAGCAGGGTTTCTTTTGCAGTCTGGAAAAGTCTAGAATTTGATTTTTATCTCCTTCCTTATCTTTATTATTTTAATTTTTTAAAATTTGAATAAAGTCATAGGACGATAATGCCTAAATAACACCAAAATAAAGTAGTAATATTACGAGAATAAAGTAATAAAATATTAGTGGAAAAACGTTGTAATATCACAAGAATAAACTAATATTATGAAAATTAAGTAATAATAATTTAGACCAATTACCATAACGTTGTATATTTATTTTACTAACATAATGACTTTATTATCATAATGTTATTCCTGTAATGTTGACGGATGTTGCTCGGCGATGTGGCGGGAGCTGCAGGCTGCATCACATCTTCTCCATCTTGGTTCTGATTTTTCTGCAGCCACTGGAAGCCATCACATCTCACCAGCAGCCATCTTTGTGCTGCTGGCAGAGTTCCAGTCACGCTCACCTCTCACCAGCAAAACCAGCAACAAATGCCGTGGTATCAGTGAGGCCTGGTGGTCACCCTGTAACCTGAGCCACCAGAGAAGAGAAGACAGAGTTCCTCTGGAGGATTTCTCTCTCTGATGGTCCATCAGCTCCAGCTTGGACACATTCATGCTCATGTTCTGCTGCAGGAACTCACCGCCTCCGCAGAGTAATCCCTAGAATCCCTGCATGCACAGGACAAACTTTGTTTCTGTTGACTTCTCCCCTCCATCCTGTGCTCCACAAAGCCAGCCCGCAGCACTAACCTGCTTCATCTTCCTCCTCCTCCTCCTCCTCATCCGCCTTGAAGCTTGAATCAGCATCCTGTCACAGTAAATTTGCAGTCGTGGTCACACAGTCTACTTGACCCTCACAGTACAAATAAATGGGGGAAATGAAAGGCCAGAAACGAGACACACTGGGTTTATTTTTCAAACCATTACTGTGGTTTCGCTCAATAAATAACTCCTCTGAAATGTCAAGGGGTCTCTGTCAACGTTGGTTTTCCATTGTCATTAAGCTCTTATTGCTCTGTCTGCTTGACTGATTTGGTTTTCAGAATAATTTAACCCCATAATCCCTGAATGTACATTAAATTGCACAAAAAAATGTATCATTTGTATTTTTGCAGTCAAACATTTAAATAAATTTGAACATTACACCTTCTGTAAATTCAGGTGTGGTACACACATACCTGAATTTACAGGCATGTAAATTCATTCATAAGGAATGAAGCAGTGTTCAAACTTTGTATGTTTTTTGTTTTTTTAAACACTTGTTATGTCTGGCAGTCTGGGATAATTATTGTCTGCTTAGATGAAGCCCAACAAATTTACTCTGGGTTTATTTCAAATGTAATAAACATGGAGATGGAAAAGAAAGGAATGTGGAAAAATGTTTGAAGGGAAAGAAAGAAGGAGATAAAAGAAGCTTGGAGAGAACAAGTCTAGAAGTCTGCTTCTAGACCTGCAGAAAGAGAGAAAACAAAACTGAGAAACCATGGCAACAAACAACATATTCATATATAATAATAACTACAACACAGAGTTCATCCAACTCAACTTCCCTGTGTCACCTCAGGGTTCTGTCCTGTGGCTCCTTTCCTTTCATCACTCATTCTCCCCTTTGCCAATATTTTCCATACATTTAGCATCTATTCCCATTGTTTGGCAGATGACACCCTGCTCTGTCTATCTGAAGGCTCAGCTCAAACATTCTCAAATCAAATTATGACAAAACTAAATGTTTCCTCATTGGCACAAAATCCATAAGATCAAATGTTGACAGATTCTTTCTCGACTGTGATTCTCTCGAGAATCGTCTGGACTCAGACTCACCTGTTCAGGCAGCATGCTCACGTTAATGTCATGTTTCATCCAATGTTTGCACTGGGAGCAAATGAAGACAGATTTACAGTCTGTTGCATTTTTAAAACTTTTCACTTGATTAGTTTTTATATTTGACATTCTTGTAGCTTTTCAACTCAGCAGAAACCTTTGGAAAACTTTTCTCCTCACCCCTCCAGCTCAGCAGGTAGAAGGTCAACTCTTACAACAGCAGCTTCTACTTTCAGACATGTTTGCCAAAAGTTTTGCTGCTCTTCCCCACATATTTCAAGCTCAGGTTTTACTAACCTCTGAGAACTTGGCAAAGTGGAGAATTTTCCATAGATCATGAGATTTTATTCTCTTTTTTTTCTTGGGCTGCTCATATTTTTATCCTGCATACCTGTAGCAAACATTTTACATTCAACCAGACGTTCGTTTTTTTTCTCTCCACTGAGAGAAAAAAACAGAAACGTTGCTCTTTTTCTAGTTGGTTCTACATCGGAAACCAGATATGTTCTTACACAGTATCAAAAGATCCATGACATTTTTATTCCTCATCAAAGTCAGGGACAGTGACCTGGATTTGACTCTTCCAATCAGTTTCAGTGTCTCCAAGACGACCAAGTCCATGTCTTGATTCTCTACTGAGATTTCTCTGCATGGAGGAATGAACAAAAATTCCATCAAACATTTGGCAAAACTTGTGAAATCTTGACAATGAGGGAAAATGTTTCTTATTATTTTAGCTTTACCAAACAGAAATATGTTTGTAAATCCCAATTGACCTAAAACCAGTAAAGCTTAGCCTGAATAAATGTTAAAATAGGAAAAAAAGTTAGTTTTTTCATACAGTTTACAGTCCATTAGAGGGAGGCCCCTGGTGACCCCTAAGTTAATATCCCTTTGCTTGAACTTTGAGAGCAACTTTTACAGCATCACTCTGCCTCGTCCACAGAGTGTTTTAGGATCCGAGGCTCAGTGAAGCGAAGCGGGAAGCTGGAATGTTGAGTGAAGGTTTTGAAAGAAATGAATCCCACGTTGGTCCAGTGATTATGGTTAATAAAGTCTGACCAAGACAGCAGGATCTGGCTTGTTTTACAACATCTCGGTTGGAAAGTTTCTTACTCAGATGTATTTGCTTCAGTCATTTGGGTGTAGGCTCTTCTGCTTTTTCCACTGTGGGCCTTTAGACATCAGGTCAGCAGTAAAAAAACAATATTTACAACAATATTTACCAATCAATTAAATAATTGGTTTTATTTCCAATAAATCTCTGGTGATTATTGGCTCTTTTCCAGTGATTTTCTCTTTCAGACTCAGCTGCTTGTGGACCAGCCAGATGAACTGACTGGACAGTTTCTCACAGGTTCACATGAGTTAAAAGTTTGGTCCTGAGCAGATCAAGAGGAGGTTTCTGAGGTTTCACCTCGTGACTTTTTGCTACTCAGATCAGCTTCATGTCCTAAACTGATCCATGTAGTTTATCTGTTGCAACTATAAATATTTGAGTTGAATTTTGGATAATTTCTGTGGAATTTGTTCTACATTGTGCTTTCAGTAGATTCTGAAAGATTTGTTCACTTTGAATATTTCAAATGTTTAAGTTAGCTTAAACACTTAAGCCAACTAAATGCACCCAGTTTACTCTAGTGAGCTTGGCCATCCATTGATAAAGGAGAAAAGTGCTGCTTTGGTTATTGTGGCAACAAAATCCCACTTGATTGAACCTGAAATTTCAGTTGGTAAAAGTTTGAGAGCCCAGTGTGATTCCATCAGGTCTGTGGCCTGTGATGCCACCATCACAGGCCACAGTTGATGGTAGCATCATCTAATGTAGAAGCACTGAGAGTAATTTATTTTTCTGTATGAAATTTGTAGGAAAATGTCACCAGACATAGCCAATTCCAACAGTCAGCACTGATATTGATGCTGCATGTGTTGCAGTGTTGCTTAGATAATTTACTTTAAAAAATAACATATTCACAATGAAACACTGTGCTTGCAAAATTTGGCTTCAACTAATTTAATGGAAGTTTAATCAGTGTTTTATTTGTGACATAATAAAAAGCCAGCAAAAGGCCACATTGTTGCTCCCACTGTGAAATCAAAGCAGTTGAATAGAAATACTCTAAGTCACTCCTTACAAAAACCAAAAACTGCTTGTTACTGCAGTCATTAAATACTGAGGGAGAAGTGGAAGAGACAAAGGAACCAGAAGAGCTAATTACAGGTGAGTGGGTGCAGCTGGAGAAGGGTGCAGGCAGAGGAAAATAGATGTGAAGCAGAAGAGAAGTATTCTGGTAAACAGAGGTGGGCACATCTCCACTAATCCGCTAACAGTGGAGCTAGCATTCCATCTAGCGCTTTTGCTAACTTTTAACACACTTGGCTTCCCCCTAGTGCATTTTTCTAAATCAATTATAATTTGCTAAATTTTTCTGCTGTTTTCACAAAGTTTCAGTTCAATAAAGTTCAACGTCTTATTGAAGTTTTGATGTCGATTGGAAAGATACCAGAACAAAATAAAACTCTGCTGGTAGAGAATAAGATATAAGAATAAATGCAATATATAGGGGCACTATAAAACATGTAAATTATAATGTCAGAACTAAATTGGTGCTCAAGGATTATAGTCTTTCAAGGACAGATATAACTTGATAGGCAAAAGCATTTAAATTTGATTTGTAGGACCCTATATAGAGATTATATATAATTGAAGACAATTAAATATGGAAATTAGGTTTTTGTTGCAGTTGTTGCTATGGAAAAAAGTGTAGTTTCCTTCCAGAATATTCTTGTGTGACAACAATCCGCAAACATGCTCCTCATGTTATTCTGTACCCAGAATGCCTTGCTGCAGGTCTACAGTAAACAGTTTAAAATCTATTGATATCCTGTGTGCTTCCTGACATGCGGTAGGTATCATTATTACCAAAGTTAGCATTTTAGCATGAGCTAAATGCCGAGTTAGTATAGTGCTTTACATTAGCTCTAAACAATGTTGGTATAGCGCTTTAGCATTAGCTAAATACCATGTTCGTATGGCGTGTTAGCATTAGCTAAATACTATGTTCGTATGGCGTGTCAGCATTAGCTAAATACTATGTTCGTATGGCGTGTTAGCATTAGCTAAATACTATGTTTGTATGGCGTGTTAGCATTAGCTAAATACCATGTTCGTATGGCGCGTTAGCATTAGCTAAATGCTATGTTCTTATGGCGCGTTAGCATTAGCTAAATACTATGTTTGTATGGCGCGTTAGCATTAGCTAAATGCTATGTTCTTATGGCGCGTTAGCATTAGCTAAATACTATGTTCGTATGGCGTGTTAGCATTAGCTAAATACTATGTTTGTATGGCGCGTTAGCATTAGCTAAATGCTATGTTCTTATGGCGCGTTAGCATTAGCTAAATACTATGTTCTTATGGCGCGTTAGCATTAGCTAAATACTATGTTCGTATGGCGTGTCAGCATTAGCTAAATACTATGTTCGTATGGCGTGTCAGCATTAGCTAAATACTATGTTTGTATGGCGTGTTAGCATTAGCTAAATACCATGTTCGTATGGCGTGTCAGCATTAGCTAAATACTATGTTTGTATGGCGTGTTAGCATTAGCTAAATACCATGTTCG
>CAEFZY010046169.1:0-15183 GCA_903066815.1 Brachyrhaphis roseni
TAGAGAAGGTTAAGATTGCAGTGTTCTGACCTTGTATCGTACATGAGATGCTTTCATGTATGTTTTGCCTCAGGTATCAGGCTTTTTATCTCTGAAGTGAATATCTTGGGGGATTTGAACACAGAAATGTTGATTCATCATGGGTTATTCTACTTTTTCACAGTGGAGGAACATTTCCAGATGATGATGGTTCTCATCAGCAGGTGAAGAACTCTCTCTTTGTTGGTGAAAGTGGTAATCGTGGGATGCTTCTTCCAGATAACAACATATGGGGTCCAGGAGGTTCTGATTTCTCCAGTAGGACACTGCCACGTGGAATGTAGGTGGCCTTTGAAGGCTTTTTAATTCACTCTGTTCTTTTGAAGGCTGAAGAACATCAGTCTTTGTGGCAGCAGTGCCACAAAGTCTCAAAAATAATGCTTTATGGTCACTGTGAAACTGTAAACTATCATGACGCTTCAGCATATTGTGCAATGGCCTGATAAATTAAACTAATTGCTTTTGTATTAAGTGTTCAACTTAGCTATATTCATGCAAGTACATAATGACAGAAAGAACTGTCACAAACATCCTGTAAACAAGGTCACAAATTCTGTACATGAACTGCTAATGAGATGATTTGTATGACTTTGTTTCTCTGTAGAGATTTTCCTATTCGAGGCATGCAGATCTATGATGGTCCAGTCAATGTTCAGAACTGTACATTTCGAAAATTTGCAGCATTGCATGGACGACACACCAGTGCCTTTGGGTTCAGACTCAACAACTCATGGCAGAGCTGCCCAAAGAATTACGTCGCCAACATCACCTTTGACCAAGTTCCTGTAAGTTAGCATTCACTGTGGAAATTTATGCTTTTTCAATTCTGTATAAATTAGTTTATTTTTGTCAAGAAAAGTCATTGCAGGAAAATACCCAAGTTTGGTCATATTTAGTTTAGTGCAATTCTTTTCCATTACATTGTAATCCAACATGTTTAGTTGTATATTTGCGGCTGTACTTTTTTTTCAAACTAACACCATTTACTTACTTTTAGTATAAATCCAATTAATTCTCATTATAATCAAACTGTGATTAATGTCAAGTCATTTATTTTAGTAGCACATTATCTATAAGACACATTCTCCCCTTGTGTCAACACAATCTTTTTCCTACAGTTCTCATGAAAACCGCTCTCTTTTCTCTAATCCCTATCATTACCATCATCTCTACATCATCCCTCCTCTCAGTCTTCTGGTATTTAAATCTGCTGCCATTACTCCCATTATGAAGAAACCATGTCTTGACCATTGAAACTTCAATAATCTCGTCCAAGATCTAACCTATTTTCAAAGTTCTTGTTAATTACATTTTCTCCAGTCAAATAATAGCTTACATGAAGAGTTTCATTTCAATTTCCAACCCCATCAGAGCACTGAAACTGCCCAAGGTCACAAATGACCACCTTATTGCTGCCGTCTGTGGTCTCTTATCCATGCTTGTCCTTAATATGAGTACAGCCTTGGACATTATTGATCATTCCAGACTCAGATTCACCTCCACGGGCATTTCTGATACTCCTCTAGTCTGGTTCAAATCTTACCTGTCTGGCTGCACTCGGTTCATTCAACTTCAGTCTTTTCACTCTATCATTATTGTTCAACTGGTGTTCCCCAAGGTTCAATCCTTGGACCCCTACTTTTAATTATCTACCACCTTTGTCTGGGTCACATCTTCTGTAAATTTGGTATCTATTTCAATTACTACACCAAGCTCTACCGGTCCACCAAACCCAACTCTACAATCCCACCCTTCAACCTCTGATTATCTCTGTGAGCTGAATCACTAACTTTCCAATAATTTTGTCCAACAACAGGAATAAAATGGAGCTCATCCTTGTTCAACAAATTTTTTCAATGCAGTTTATTTATATTGCTCCAATTTGCAACAAATGTAGCTTCAAGGCACTTTACAAAGAAACATTTCATTTCAGTCACACATACATTCCAGTTGATTCTAGTTACCAAACAGTTTATTATTCAGAAAGTTTCTATCTATGAAAACTGAGCAGATTGCATCGACCTGCAGCATTTACCTCTCTTAGACAAACACGTGGCAACAATCACTTGAGTTCTGCCATTGACTTTACAGCAATCCTTAATGCTGTAAAGTCATGCATGTAGCGACACTAGAGAAGAAAAACTCCCCTTTAGCAGCAAGAAACCTCCAGCAGAGCCTGGCTCATTACAAGCAGCAATATGTAACGACCGATGTAGAGTTTGAGAAAAAAAGAGCAGAATGCACAAGAAGAATCTGATTAATTGATGCAGGAATATTTTAGATGTTAATGAAAGTAAAACACTAAAACACTAAAAATTATTTGTCCTTCAGGTAGAGAGAAAAATAAATAGAAAGAATAAAGAAAAAGTCAAGATAAAGGTATGTTTTAATGTGTGTTGGTAATATGTTTATCAGAAAGATTTGTGGAGCTGCTAATTGAAAATTAGCTTGATAGCGACCTTGATCGGTCCAGTTCAAGAGCCAAACAATGTCCGATTTGCCGTAGCTATTTCTTATCTATAGTTGCCAAGGCTCCCATTTGGGGTGGCAACTGCCAACCCCTGTGACCCCAGTAGATTTGCCCCTGCCTGGGGGGGAAATCCTGGTTAGAAATGCCAACATTGTTTCTATCTGTTAAGTGCCAGAAAACTTAGCGAGAAATTTTTTTTTTGGATTTTTTGTAACTTTCTTTGAATTTAGAAGTTCACCTACATTTGGTCAGTATAAGAAATAACGCTTTTAAACTTTATGACTTGGGTCAAACCATTTGCATTTCCTTCCACAAATGCAAAAGTTTTTTTGCATTTGTGGAAGGATGACTCAAGTTGTGTGATGGAGTTCTGGCCCATTCTTCCTTATAGAAGTGGTGTAACTGAGTCAGATTTAAAGGCCATCTCACGCTCTTGTGCGTTTTCCGCTTCTCCATAGAATTCAGATCAGAGCTTTGTGATGGCATATACTTGCATATAAAACGTTGACTTGCTATGTTTAAGACACTTTTTCTTCACCCTGGTTGTTTTTTTTAGGGTTATTGTCCATTTGCAAGACCAGTCTGTGCCCAAGATTTTACTTTCTGTCTGTCTTTAGATGTTGCTTCAATATCTGTGCACAATTGTTCTTTCCTCATGATGCCACCCATTTAATGAAGTTTACCAGTTCCTCTTACAGCAAAACTATTTTATAACTGTGAAAGTTGTAGCATCCTTCACAGTTAGGATGCTACAACCGTCCTTGTTTTTTCCTCCAAATGTAATGCTGATCTTACCGGCTCCACCCAGCATCTTCACGAGTTCTTTGGGTTTTGTTCTGCTCATTTAGGGCCAAATAAATTCCTCTCTGGGACCCAGAAATTGTCTCCTTCTTGAGCAGTATGATGGTTGGACATTCCCATAACGCCTATACAGTACTTGCATATGTAGTTGTTTGAACAGGTGAATGTAGCAACTTCAAGGTAAATTGTTCCCAAGGATAAACAGATTTGTGCAGCTGCACAATTCTCTCCTTGCTGATTTCTTTTGACCTACTCATCATGTCAAACAAAAAAGCTGATTTTTTTCAGGTGTTGCTCCAATTAACTCATATACATCACCACAAGGAAATCAAATCATACACAAAGAAGTTTGGTCTGATTTAACTACAGACAGTGAGGGGAAATGTGTGTCTGTCATTTTATTCAGTGTATTTAAATATCTGGTTATACAGTTGAATGTGCTTAGTAATGGGATCTTGGACATTCATATATGAAGCTAATTTCATAATTGCAGGAGTCATGATCAGTTCTTATTTGGAATTCATATTTGAATGAAAGTGTTCATATTTAGAGGTACCAAATTCATATATTTTTTATTTTTTAATTTATGAAAGAAAATAAAAACCACCTCAAAATGGTACAGGTGCATTGCATTGATTTTGAGTGTTGCCTTTGAACCACAGATAAGCTAATATGAGCAGATTTTTTACTTTACTCCAGATCACATCTCGGGTATTTTTTGGAGAACCGGGTCCCTGGTTTAACAAGATGCAGATGGATGGAGATAAGACAACCATCTTCCATGACATTGATGGATCAGTTAGTGAGTATCCTGGAGCATTTTTGGTTAAAGAAGACAACTGGCTGCTCCGTCACCCTGACTGCATTGATGTGCCTGATTGGAAGGCTGCAATCTGCAGTGGCCATTATGCACAGGTTGGTCAGTCCCCAGTTATCATCATCAGATATAATTAAGGTTACAAGCCCGCAGAGGCCAATACAAGTTCAACTGGTTGAGGTCAGTTGTCGACCTCAACCAAAAATCAACCATTTTGACAATAATTCAACATTGAATTACCATTGTGTGCTATCTGGGTTATATATGAAATGATAAAATATTGGCCTATTTTTTGTTTCATTCTTTTAATTGCTTTCTAGGCTGCCATTTCTTCATACATCAGGAAGGGATAATAACATTAGGGAGGCAACAAAAACCTAAATACCATGATGGTTTGAATTTAATTACTGTGTTTTATAAGTGCATTAATAAGGGAGAGCTATATGGAAATATTAAACCTGGGGAAGGGGAGGGGCCGATGACATGTTCGCATACACCTCAAAAAGTATGCAGTTGTGCCCCTGAGCACATAGTACGGAGAATCCCCCCTCTTGACTAGAACTGAACTGAATTAATGTTAAGAGAGCAACTTTCCACCGCAAAGTTCTGTAAGATGCCCTTTGTGGAGCTCTGGTAACTGTTGTGCTGTTTGTGGCTGTACTCTAATAATAAGACAAAATTTAGTTTGTGACTGCAGCAACAGGTGTGTTTTGAAAGTGCTCTTAAAACGAAAAGGCAGCGTTTCTGTGATAAGTGGTAGTTTTCATTGCCTACCAACAGATAAGGAAACAAAAAGAATTTGGCTAAAAAAATCTAAACTTGAAAAGAGAACCCAAAATGCTATATATGTCCTTATTTCATTTTGTGGACAAAAAAATCCCCATCTCTGAAACATGTCTGAATTTGTATACCAAGTATTTTTCTGTGATTTGTTTTGTTTCAGTTCCATACTTTTTTGTCTCTTTAAATACAACACTGGCCTGTTCCTTGAAAGAAGTGATAAAAGACACAGGTTGGTCTTTCATCACTTCACTGAACAAAGGATGTTCAGTGAACTTCTTTTGTTCACTGAACATGAACAAAGGATACTGGCTCACATTTGGTAGAACAGTACATTTATTTTCAGAATTTTTGTGTTTGAAACCTTTCATGACAAAAAAAACCTCCTGTAAAATTTTTGACTTGGTCGACCGCATATGGAGGCGTAAACGGAGGGATTTGCGTAGGGGGGCGTAGGGATGGACCTGTTGGGTCGGGCGAGGAACCTATTATAACTGCTTGCAGTTCTAGTTCATTTTGATTTCTCACTGACACCTCTAATTTGGCTTTGGTATTAAATTGTCCTTCTGGGGATAGAGAGATTCTCTGAGACAGTGATAGTCAGATACCAAAGAAAATCTCAGCAAAGTTGTTTAATTGAAATTAATTTTTGTTTTATGTTCTACCAGGATATCATCTACTTCTTTTGCTATGTCCTTCCCAGATCTACATCCAAACCCGAAAACCTGCCAACTTGACCATGCAAATAGTGAAGAATGAATATCCTGACTGGCCACTGACATTAGAAGGTGCCCTAGGAAAGAAGAAGCATTACCAGCAATTCCAGCCAGTGATCACATTAGCCAAAGGTTACACAGTCCACTGGGATCAGACAGCACCAGCAGAGGTCACCATTTGGCTCATCAACTTCAATAAGTAAGTAGATTATGAGCAGTTGTTCTTACAACACAGCAACAATGAAATTGTATTTCATTGTGTTTGCCTTTTTAAGACTCTCTTGAAAATACATTTTGAATTATTGCCATTTATTTTCTAACTTTGGTGATACATGTCGCCTGCATGTAGCATAAAACAAGGCTCAAACTAAAACATTGGTAGTAGAAAACACTAAAAGATCATGAATAGGACTGTATTTCAGCTAGTTTTCCTCAGATATATTTATTTCACGTTAATAATTAGAGGTGTAACAAGATCTCGCAGTATTAAGCACTAGACAATTGTGGTCAGCAAGACTTTGCCTGTTGAATTTCTAATAGATGTCCCAACTATACTTAAGTCGGTTTGGCAACATTTTGGATTTCTAGTAAATGGCAACATGGCTGATTTTCTATGCCAATTAGAAAATAGGAAATAGTGCACTACAGACAGATGGGCACCATATTAAATAAACATGCAGAAGCAATACATTCTGCATACAAAAAATGTATGCTTAAAAGTCAGTTAACTTTATGTATACTCATAATTCCAGTCTTTAGTCTTTAATTGCTTCTTAGGTTCTTTTGCAAGGTTGTCCCCTGCCTTCAGAGGGATTGTTGAACAGATGTTTCTCAGTTGGTTGGTGTGTGACTTGTTTACCGAAATCTTCCTGATGGAAGGGGGGAGAAGAGGCAGCATCTTGGGTGAAAAGGGTCTCTTAAAATGCTTTTTGTCTGCTTTTTGAGCAGGCAGGCTGAGTAGATGTCATCAATTTTGGGCAAAGGGTATATGATGATCCACCGTGGTGTTTTGGTAACCCTCTGCCAGCTCTTTTTCTCTACTGCTGTACAGGTAGAATATGACACTGTTCAGCAGTAAGTCAGTTTGGACTCTATTTTACATCAATAGAATCTGATCAGCAGCTCCTTGGACAGACGACCAAAAAAAAAAGTCTCTCTGCTGGACTTTTTTAATTAGTTGCTGTTGGGGCTCCAACTGAGATTCTCTGAGATGTGAACTTCTACAAATTTGAAGCTGCTGGATCCTTTCCACTAGTTCACCATTTATGCTAAGCCCTGGATGGATTGTCCTCTTTTTCCTGAAGTCGAAGATTATATCCTTCATCTTTTTAGTTTTTAGGATGAGCTTATTCTCCCTGAACCATGCTGTCAGCTTCTGAACCTTTAACTTGTAGACTCACTCATCATTGTCGCTAATGAAGCCTACAACAGTTGTGTTATCAGGCATATTTAAACAAGACGTTACAGTCGTGGGTAGCTTTGAAATCAAGGGTAAACAGAGAGTTAAGAATGGGGCAGCGCACACAGGCTTGGGGTGTACCTGTGCTGAGTGTCTCCTTTGGTTCACTTGACCTGCTCTATAAAGTGGTGATGATGCCAATGTGTTTCTATGGCAATCTTAGCATTTGCTCACGGATGAACATAAACAGTCATGATGTTAACTGCATTAAACTCCTCTGGCTGATAAAAGAGTCCGCATTTCAGCAGTAGCTACTCAACATCTGGGCAACAGTGCTTCCGCACAATCTGTGTAACTGTTCACATTTATACACACACCACCACCTCTTGACTTTCCAAAGTGGAATCTCTGCAGTAGGACAAGGGGCATTTCTTTTATGTGGGCATAATTTGGGTAATCTTTAGTTGCTGGAGATCCTGTGTGTGGACGTAGTGTGACTGGCAGAAATTCAGCATGAACCACCACAATGGATTGTGGGATACATCCTCAGACAATCTGGAGCTATCACAATATAAGTGTTGCATATTGGTCAATATCAGTAATTAATTTATTTTATTGTTTTAAATATTTGAAATACTGCCAAGCTTGTGGCCTTTCTTGTCCTGTTTTGTCCACAGCGTTTGCTCCACGCCATTGTTTATTTTTAAGCAGTTGTGAAGCACAGTGGTGAAACCTGACACTGAGCACATTGATCAAGTTGTTGCTAGGTAACCAAAGAGTGAATTGGTTGATGCCACCCATCATGAGATGTTGAGCAATGTAAGACATAATTCTGCCTACATACACCTTTGGAGGGGCAGGGGCTCAAAGTTAAAAAAAAGGGCACATTGAACAGTAACAACTCATATTAATCAAGAATTAATCATTGCCATCATGTAGGGGAAATGCAACGCAAATGTAGTAATTTTCCCAAAAGATATAAAGTTGCTGTTTTTGTTGCTGACAGTCCTGGAGGGCTGTGTTGATCTTGTCATGATCTGTGTTTTTCTGTGTATTTATTTCAAATTCTGTGTCTCTGTGTTCTCCGTGTTGTCCTGTCTCCCTTTGATTACTCCCAGGTGTGTCTCGTTCCTTGATTTGCCTCCCTGTGTATTTAGTCCCACCTGTGTCCTTTGTTCTTCGTCGGGTCCTCGTCTGAGTTTCGTCTGTTTGTTGCTGTCTCCACTCGTTTGCTGTGCGCTACCTGCTTTAAGCCCCTGTGTTCTGCTTGGCAGTGCTGCCACAGTTGTGGACTGTTTATTCCTGGTCAGTCATCATTAAATATCTCATTTTACTGCTAACCTGGGTCTCCTAGCGTCTGCCTCACCACCACCTCCAACACCACATCATGACAGATCTGAGACAGTAACTGTTAAACAGACCAGAGGAGAGAAGGTCGCTGCCTGTAGCGAACCAGGCATTTAGCAGAATGATAAAGTTAAAGTCAGAAGTTTCTCTGCAGCCGAAGCATTTCTGTGTTTAGGGCCAAGGCGGGTTTTGTCCCACTATTGTGAGGACAATTACGAAAATATAAATAGAAACAGTTTTTCTTACGTTAACATCAGACCTATGTTTTTATTCACAAACCAGTGTACGAAAAAAATATTCTTGCCCATAATTTGATATTTAAAGGGCACAGATCCGCCCCCCCTCCTCCTCACCATGGACCTGGAGTCTGAACAACATGGAGGCAGAAACTGAGAGTCATTAGACAGAGGGCAGCCAGACTAGTTTATTTTGCTAAATTATTATATTTAACTAAATATTATTTCCTGCTATTTAATACTCCTGGTAGTAACGTTAAGCTGAAGCAGCCTGAGAAGCACAAACAGGCCTTCTGACATACAGATTTTAAAAAAATATTAAAAATTGAAAAAACAATTTTTGAAAAAAAAAAAAAAAAAAACTCAAAAAGGGCAGTAGGGGCATTAAGGATAAAAGTTGCACGTGAGCTCTAGAGGATGGATAGACCACTACAACCATGCTTCATTTCCCCATTATAATCACTATAATAATAAACCACCAGCAGCAATTTCTCTTCACTACTTTTACCTTACCAAGAAATATAATGTGAAAGCCACATGCTGGGTCCCTTTTTGATTCGTTGTGTATCTTAATCCTGCCAGTATGAGATTGTCCAGACAATCGTTGATTAGACTGAGTCAGATTTACAAGAATTAAAGTCTGAAACAGTTTTTTTTTTTCCCCCTTTGTTGTCGTAAAAGTGTCAGTAAAACGTCTTAATTTATTGAAAATGTGTGCACGTTGCTGAAAAAGATGTTGCGTTAGCTGTTGTACTGAATGGTTGACCACAGCCCACATTTCCACTGAATGGTGTTCCAACTTTCATCTAAACCTTGTTTAGTCAGCAATTCTTCCAAAAGTCTATTTTAATAAGGCAATTCTAATTTTTTGTGCAAGCCTCACTTGATCTAACTTCCATATATAAATGTTTACATACATAGACATTTCTTGCTGGAATGCAACAACAAAAAAATCAAAATCGTACCCTGCAAGGTTTTTGATGTTTTCATATATAAGCTGCTGTTTATTTAGAAAAGAGTTTGCTTTGTGACTGAATTACTGACGTTATGGTGTGTTTTTACTTATTTATTGCAGAAATGACTGGGTCAGTTTGGGGATCTGTTACCCAAAAGAAACTACTTTTACCATCATTGCTGACATTCACAATCGCCTCACTAAAAAGACACACAAGACTGGTGTCTTTGTGAAGACAACTCAGAGAGAGAAGATCAATCATTCACACTTGACCAAGGGATACTACTACTGGGAGGAAGAGACTGGGTTAGTTAAGTTGGTACTTATACTTCACACAATGACTTCTGAAAACCAATTTATTTTATTTAGAACTCCTCTTCTTTTTAAGCCTTCAGTCACTACAGTCCCTCTGACTATTTTAACAAGTTATAAATAAAGCATGACATAAATTGTTCAATCCGAAAATTACTCATTAAAAGATGCATTTTTAACAAGAATTTGAACTATAGTCCAAATTATGTGCTTGACTGTCCGGTCCTGCTCAGACTTCCATTTAATAAACCTACAACACATACAATGAGAAACCCAAAAAAGAATGCACAATAAAGTTATGCTATTTATTACAGTCTAAATAGAGAAGTAGGGAGTCTACCCTGTTGAGAATGGAGAAGAAGTAAGGTGTAGATATTCATTAGACTGTAAGAAGTGCATTGAAAGACACATTTTTATAGTCTGTGCTGCACAATAAATATGTATGCAGCTCACCCTGCTCTGCTCCTTTAAATCAACCCAAAAAACTAAATCTGAAAACTGGAGTTTAATTAAAATATGATGGGCTTCCTTCTCCCCTGTACCCTTGACAGCTTGACTAAGAACAGAGAACAATCTGCTTGTTTAGTATCCTCTGTGTGTGCCTTGAAATATCTCCAAATCTGGGGTACACATCTTTGTTTAAATGGTGAATCATTTTGACTAATATCACACCTGGTGTAGACAGGTGTTAGAAAGATTTCCATCATAGTATCTGAGAACAGCGAGTTGAAACCTGCCATCAACTTGCCTGATTGAACCCAGGCTTTAATACAATTCCAAAGAGGCTTTGGAATGAGTCTAGTGCAGCTGGACCACTGCTGCGGGATTATTCCCCCCTGAGGGCAGTGTTTGCAGGATCAGGTAGTGTTCAAAGATTCTTGATGACTTCTGTTCACTTCAATTGGTGAAATGTGACCTGATTTCAAAACTTAGTGTGCAGAGAAAAAATAAATGCATTCTGCTCAGTCTGTTGAATATTAATTAAACACAATGAAAAAGAAATGCAATTAAATATCATTATTATAATTTTAAAACTTGATGGATAAAAATAGATCATGACAGGATTTTTCGACACTGTTTGTCAAAATGAAGGATAACAAAAAAGTCTAACCCAACCTCTGCTCCAAACTACGGACATTTTTGCTCCCTCCCGACATTTAATTTCTTCCTTTCTCTTTTGGAGGACAGCAACTCAAAAGCTAAAATAAAATAAATCAGTTGTTTTTCTTACAGACAATAGTTTTGAGTTATATAATTTAAATAATGATTTCAAATAGTACATTATTTTATTAAATCTAACCTTAGACCTAATAATCTTCCTGTTTCTGGAATATCTGTATATTATAGGAAGCAAAATGTTAAAAGGAACACAAAAACATCCCAGGTAACTGTGAAATGGCTAAAGCAACAAGACTAAAGACGAGACAAAAATTACTTGAAGAAATTTAAATGCATTGCACGGTTGCTTTCAGATAGCAAGAAAACCGTATTACTAAAAAAAAAAAAAAATGGCATTGGCTTATGCTTTATTATTTGTTTTATGTTCTTTGTCTGTTTTTTGTGTCTGCTGCAGCTTAATCTTCCTAAAGTTAAAAGCCAATAATGAGAGGGAACAGTTTGCCTTTTGCTCTGTAAAAGGTTGTGAAAGGGTGAAGATCACAGCTACCATCCCAGAAGGAAGTCCACCCAGCAACTGCTTGGTCAAGGCTTATCCAAAACATGCAGAGATACCTGTTGCCAATGCAGCCATGCCAAAAAAAAAAAAAAAAAGCAAGCTGGTAAGCAAAGCAAGTTAAAACTTCCCAATTAATCACAGTTATCATTAATGTTTCACAAAATTAGTATAGCTGATTAAGCCTCAATTTGGTTTCACAAGAGCAGTAGCATGAATGCTACCATGGCAGCTAGCCTGTTCCAGACCATAATGAGAGAGAACAGTTTGTTTGTTCTCTCTCATTATTGACCTTAGTTAAGGCTATTGCTCTGTCTATTCCACAGGTGTCAAACTCCAGTCCTTAAGGGCCGCTGTTCGGCCGTTTTTAGAAGTGCCACAGGTACAAAACACTGGAATGAAATGGCTTAATTACCTCCTCTTTGTGTAGATCAGTTTTCCAGAGCTTTGCTAATGACCTAATTATTCTATTCAGCTATGTTGCAGCAGAGGCACTAAGAAGAAATATGTTGACGCACGCTTACCTGAATTATTTATGCCTGGCTCGACATAAGCCTGGTTTGGTCTTTGCGACACTTGACAAGTGGCACTATGTCAAGTCTGGTTCATCCCTTGTCCGACTTTTGTGAAACAGCTCTCTGGTCCTCAAGTACCAGTGCCTGCATGTTTTATGTGTCTTCTGACTTAATGTGACATCTGACTTAAATGAATGGGTAATTAACAGGCTTCTGCAGCATTCGTTAGCTGCAGAGGAGATCACACAATCATTTAAACCAGGTGCTCTAGAACCTGATTTAATGCAAGGGTGCTTAAGGACCAGGTTTGAGAAGTACTGACCTAGTCAGTTGCTAAAACTTTCCCATATCCATGGGAAACAACCCATGTAATCCACACAACAAAAGAAATCAAAACACATAAGTTCAAAAATGTTACATATAATAATGTGAAATGACAGGGGAAAAGTGTAACAAGCATACCTAGGCACCCAAACTTTCAGCCAGGGCTAGGGTTAAGAACACAACATTAAAATAGTAAATGGTTAATTGAAAATAGGAATGCGTGGGGATAGGAGACCACCAGCAGCAGACCAGGAACCACTGAGGACAAAGAAACTGGTTAGTGGCTTGAAACACACTTGATTTTGTCAAAAGCTTATCCTTATCCATGGGAAGCAGGGGACAGAATTTTAGCTCCTCATCAAGGCTGTGGTGAGTACTCAGTGACAAGGGGTCGCCTCTAGGGGTCCTGGTTGCCAAGAACAGAGCCCCCCTGCTGGATGGTGGAGACTAGTCCAGAGCACAAATAGTGGTCTAGTTGAAGGTTTCTCAATCCAGAGGAAAACAGGACTTGGATATCAAGGAGCCAAGCTGGGTCAGAATCCGATAAATTTCTGAGCAGACCCGGCGGCATCGGTGGGCCGTACCCCCCCTGGACTGGAAGCTGTTTGTTGTTTTTACCTTAAAGGGGCCAACTCTCTGTTCTTCCTATATCGATTTGATACAATAGGGGCTTCCGCACTTCCCATATCTCTGCCTTCTGTCACTTTTTTTTCAGTAGTTAAAACTGTTTAATTCGTTGTTAACACGTCATAACCTGTTTTTCCAAGCCGCTTTTAAATGCAGCAGCAGCAGAGAAAGGAGACCTGCTGCTGCTCTGCATCATTAGTCGGTCCTCGAGGGCCGGCATCCTGCATGTTTTAGTTTTTTCTCTGGTTTAATGCACCTGGATCCAATGATGGCTCATTAGAAGGCCTAAGAAGAATATTGACATACTGAAAAGGTTGTTACTACCACCAGAGAGAGAACTAAAACATGCAGTATGCCGGCCCTCGAGGACCGATTTTGGCTGTCTATGTTCAAAAGTGAGTAGTTTTTGTTACATTCACTTGAGTAACTTTTTTGGAAAAAAGGTACTTATAAGAGTACTTTTACTGGACTGTACCTTTTTCTTTTATTTGAGTAATATTATTATTGCTCCTCTCCCCCCAAATAAGCCGATTCCCCCCTTGCTAAACTTTTCTAGAGCCGGGACTGCTTCTGAGGGGTCAGGTAAGAATCAGGAGTCAGGGCACAGAAAAAGGTCAGTCTCGGGCAGAAGTCGAGAGGCAGGGTCATGTCCAGATAACAGAAGTCAGTATCCAATGTGGGCAAGGCGAAACAGGGAAACCCAAAAGACAAAATATGATCCTGAACATGGTCAGGCAAAGAAGGAATTGCTGGATAATAACTCATATGTGGGCTTTCAAAAATCTGGCACTATTTTCCTGCCAGAAAGCTGAACGTGCTGAAGCTCTGCTGGTGAGCAAATGGATGACATGAGCCTGTTTGCACTGCAGCACAGCAGCATGCAGGTGGACCTGATGAACTTGATTGCAGAGGTGAGAGCTGAGGAGTAAAACAGAGCAGACAGACTGGCCAGAATCATAACAGTATCCCCCTTCTAAGGTACCGCTCCTGACTGACCTCTTGGCTGATCAGGATGGAGGTGGTGGAAGATCCTGAGTAGGGTTTTGTCATTGATGAAGTGACCAGGAATACAGGTCCATTCCTCAGGTTCATATCCTTCCCAATCTGGAAAGATATTATTACAACCAGAAAATGAATTAGAACAAACTTAGAATCCAGAGAAAAATCTTCCAGAACAGGAACACTTAGTTTTTATTATTACTTAGAAACTGTGCAGTACTCATTACTTTTACAAATTTGGAGCACATTTAATAAGTCCAGAGAATACTTACTTATACTTACACTGCCTGGCCAAAATAAAAGTCGCCACCTGGATTTAACTAAGCAAAGAGGTACAAGCCTCCGATTGGATAATTACTGCAAAGGCGATTATCTTTCAGCTGGCAACAAGTTATTTAACCCCAGCTGATGCAATGAGTAACTCCTCATTTCTTAAACAACCATGGCAAAAGACACATCCTGTGGTCGTGGAAAAGACGTTAGTCTGTTTAAGAAGGGTCAAATCATTGGCATGCATCAAGCAGAGAAAACGTCTAAGGAGATTGCAGAAACTACTAGAATTGGGTTAAGAACTGTCCAACGCATCATTAAAAACTGGAAAGATGGTGGGGAACCATCGTCTTCCAGGAAGAAATGTGGTCGGAAAAAAATCCTGAATGATCGTGATCGGCTATTACTTAAACGTTTGGTCAAATCAAATCGAAGAAAAACAACAGCAGAACTCAGGAGTGTTTAATTGTGAACGCAAAAGCATTTCTGTAATAGAGTGGTTTGTTGCCCCCTAGTGGTAAGAAATACAGATATACCTGTTCTAGGTATAGTTCTTAGTAGGCCAACTTATTAGCGGTTGTTAGCAAACCAGTAACTGAAGTGGCTGGGTGTGTTCCTGCGTTCCACCATTAAAGAAGCATCGCATTTACATTCCCTCTGCGTGATTCTTTCAACCCAGAATATCACAACTGGCGACGAGGATTTTAAAGATTCCCACAGCGTGAAAGAGATGAGCCTGTCGAAGGACTTTGTACGGAAGTAAGGGAAACAACCGTATATATATATATATATTTTTTTTTTCGAGGCTACAAGAATTAGCATCCAGGAGCTAATATGGCTATGCACGTGGGTCGTGTGGTTGAATATGATGAATCGAAGGAAGATTTTGAGTCATATTTGGAGC